>LZPO01037266.1:1672673-1692382 GCA_001675575.1 Neotoma lepida
TGTGTGCACACACTCACACACCCTCCCAACACCAGCCTTCTAGACAGACTTGCACACTCACCACACAGGATCACAGTAGCAGTCTGCTTGTACACCCACCTCCAGCATNTGTGGTGGCGGAGGGCCAAGTCTCTAGACGTTATTCAGGTTGGGTAATCTGAGTTTGAAAACAAAACAAGCTACAGAGATATCAAACCAAGCCCTGGCCTGCTGCTTCACCAGGGTTCTGCCTCAGGAAGCTGGGGCAGGAGGAGGGGCAGAGGCCACTTAAGGAGCAAGTTCAGACTTGACCTGAGGATTTAGACCTGCTGGCTGTGCAGCCTGTGGTTCCTTACTGAGCTTCTCTGAGCTTACCTTTCTGGTCTTCCTTGCAGAACCAAGGTATGTTAAAAAAAATAAATTAATTAAAAAAAAAAGATATGGCAAACTGTAAGCCTTGAATGATCAAAGCCACCATGAGACCCACCAGTCCTCAAGGACAGGAGTTATGGTGTCGCTGTCTCCTGTCACCTGCCTAGACACATCCTCTGATTACATCACCTCCTCCAGGCTCCTGGAGGCCATTGTGGACAAGCCTCTCCAGCACCTGCCCCTGGTCCTTCTCCAGGACTGTCCTTCCATGGTCACTGTCCAGTGGCCTCACTCTATAGGCTCCTGTCTGTGGCCCATCTTGAGGAGCAAGCCCAGATTCATGTCCTTCAGTCAGTGCCCATGGAGAGGGGGTTCAGGCAGGTAGGGGCAAAAAAGAGCAGCTGAGAGGGGCTTGGTCAGCTTGCCTGCCTCTCAGATTGTGCCCATCTCAGGGGAATGCCCCCCATGGAAATCATCCACAGACCCCTCTCCTGCAGAAAGTATTCATATGCGTCTTTCCTGTCCCACAGAAGGGGTCCTGGCCCTGCCTCAGTGCCAGCAGCCCCCTTCTCCAAGATTTGGGATCATCCTGCCTGGCCACAGCCCCAAGTCTAGGACATGGGCTGATTCCCCTGCACAGACAGGGTTACACACGTAGACACACACACACACACACACACACACGTTCCCAACTGCAAACACACCCAGAGGAAGTCAGATTGGGAAATGGTGATTGACTTTATAAATAAACACTCAGGACCAGTTAGTTCAGACTTCATGGAACTCTTGGTTCCTTGTCGGGACTGAGTCACACCTGGCCTGGAGCTTACCTGTTGCAACAAGTTCCTTCCCATCTGCAGCTTGGGACCAAAATGGAGGCCTAGCTCCCCCTGCTGGTAATTCTGAGAATATACCCCAAGATGGGCGATTAAAAGCTGGAGGACTTCTGGAGATGAAGGGCGTGGGCAGTGAGCGATCTCCTCTTTCTTTTTTATTTCAGGAGACCACAGTGAATCCTGTCCATCCTTCCAAAGGCAGGCTTCATCTCTCTGCTGTGTGAGAGGGATGATGAAGTTCAGTGGCTCCTAGTGAATCTTTGGACTCACCGTGAGNTGAAGGCAGCTCAGGGGTTGACCTCCTTACACATCTTGCCCTATCAGCCAACACTTCTCTTTTCACCTTAAAAAAATTTACTCATTTGTGTGCGCATGAACACACATGGGGATCAGAGGACAACCCTTGGTGTCAATTCTTTTTACCTTGAGTCCTGGGAATCCATCTCAAGTCGTCAGGCTTTGCAAGCAAGTGCCTTCAAGTTCACACCTCGAACCACCCACTATCCCCAGCACTTTTCACTTTAGTTTACTTAGTGTGCATGTGTTTGTGTGTGTGCACACATATANACAACACAGTGGAAGGGTGAACAATTTGGTTCTCTTCTTCTACCTTGTGGGTCCCAAGTATTGAACTTGTTATCTGACCTCGGGCATCTTTATCTAAGCCGTCGCACCTACTCCCACACATTTCCTAACCTCACTCTCACCCACCATCCTGGCCAGCTCCAGACCATTTCTCTATTCCAGTCCTACTCTTTGAGTGAACAGACATTTATCATTGCTGACAACTCTTGAGGTGTGTGAAGACAGGGATCCACAGGAAAAGCACCTAGCACCCGAAGCCTGTGGGAGGAACTTAAGCCAGGACAAGAGGTCATAACAGCTCTCCCAGGACACACCAGATGAGCAGGGAGTGTTGAAGTGGTTGTTTCATACCCCAGGAGATNGCCAGAGGCCATGCAGAGTCTCTGCAGAGAGCTTTGGGCCAGGCCTGTTCCTCATTAGGCTGCTCCTAGCCATCTTCCCTCAGTGCTCAGCACCCCTAGGGCCATAAGGCCGCTTGCTTCCCACACAGTCAAGACAGAGCACATGTCCTGCCTGGCCACTTGGTCTCTGATCTCTGGACAGTCATCAACAGTAAGTGTTTTGACATTAAGCTTCAGATGGACTGCAGGCTACAAAAGAGCTAGGGGCTGGCTCTTCCACTCCTGTTTGGTCCTGGCTACCTGCAACATGGGTCCCTAGTTGGGGGTCATATAATCTCCTCAGCCTGCAGGCACTTTTTTAGGTTATATGTGACTGCTGGAGGCAGTGACATGCAATCCTCACCTGGGGGAGGGCTTCCCTGTGTCACTCTTCCTGCTTGGTTCTCTTGTATAGTCAAGCTCCACCCAGAGATCAAGCCGACATCCAAGGAACCCCCTGAGATGCAACGCAGTGATTACAGGACAAGGGTTTGGAGCTTGGCACCTGGATCCAGCTCAGCAAGCCAGTGTTCCTTCGGGCAGCCTGCTCACCCTCTGAACCTCTGTTTCCCAACATGTCCATCAGGACAATTGTCCTTGTGCCCTGGAGTTGTATGGAAACGGAACGTAGCAGTACAGGGGTGTGAAGGAACGGGAAGACTGTGTCAAAGACCAGGGATGACAAAGGATAAACACAGTATATTTTGCTGGAGTCTTAATTTTATCAGAAAAAAGGGGGAAATATCTTTTGAAGTAAATCAGAAAACTGTAAACTTCAAATAAATGTTAAAGAAGCTATAATCTAAGGANGAGTTTTGACTTATATACTGGCTTTGGGCTGCACTCTCAACTTGTGGACAAGGATTGTCTGACTAAAGGTCACTGTCTGCCTCTGGCAATCTTTAATAGGAGCATGTGAAACTCCGGTGCCCATGGAGAGCCGGCTCTGAGGCACAGAGCACTCGGCTCTCAGCTTCCGTCCCTGGCTTTCGGAAAGCTGAGACCCTTCTGAGTGAGTCTCAGCACTCTGGGTTCAACAAGGGGCAGCATGTGGCAGGATCTGTCACGTAAACTTGGTTGCAGGCCCCGAAAGGGTGAAGGGTATCTGTTCTCTAGGTTCAAAGTGTCATGCATGGAGCTTTCTGACCTTGCTAGCTATTGAGCATCAGGATGCAGGAATGGAGACCTCTGCTANGCTGGATGAGCCAGGGAACCACACCACAGAAAAGAGGAGATGGGTGCCCAGCAGCTCTGGCAAGAGGTCATCCTCTGGGGCCTCCTTCCTGCCCACAAGGCAGCACACCCAACGCTGCCCTCTGTGCCACTGTGGGGCTATAAGGAACTAGGAAGTGGCTTTGACTCCCATTTATTCCAATAAACAAAACCGACATGCAAAGAAGGGGGCCCCATTTGTCCTAAAAGGGCATTTTAATCATTAATATGTTTATTTTTTAAATCTTGAGGCTGGAGATGGCTCAGCAGTTAAGTGTGCTGTGTTTGCTGGTCATATAGAGGATCAGAATTCAGTTCACAGTACCCACAACAGGCAGCCCACAGCTGCATGTAACTCTAGCTCCAGGGGATCTAGTGCCCTCTTCTGATCTCCACAGGCACCTACACACATGCGTGCGCACACACACACACACACACACACACACACCAACAGAAATAATAAAATAAATCTTAAAAAAAGAAAGTATGAAATAAAGACTTGAGAAAGGATAGGAAGACTTCAAGAGAACTCCACAATAATTGGCCACTGCATCTGCTTATGCCATGGGACAAAGAATGCTGGGTTGGGTAATGCCTGTAAGGGAACATGGAGAGAGGGCAGAGAAAACACAATATCCATGCCAGGCTGGACAACAAACGGCCAGACTCAGAGCCAACTACAGGAGCAGCCTGCTGTGGACATGACTGTAACTCCTGGTGCAGAGAGGTTGAAATGGAAGAGGGTGTGGCTCCAGGGGGCAGTGTCCTGAGAGACCTGAAGGACACGAACTTGAATATTGACAATGGATCTGAAGCTCAAAATGGAGCACTAATCCAGGCCTGGAATCCTGGCAACCGGAAAGTTGAGACAAGAGAACTTTGAGTTCAAGTCCAGCCTGGGGTGCATAGTAAGACCATGTCCTTTCCGTGCTCACCCTCCTTATTCATAAGGTGGAGTTGTGATGTCTACCTGACAAGGTTATGTGACCTTGAAGGACATAAAACACTGGCAGTCTGTGGAGTAGCTATGCATGGAAGACTGTGAGTCCGCATTCGTGCAGCCGAGTCCCAGGCACTGTGGTTGAGGTTGTTGAAAATGCTTTGACTGAGGTAGGATTTGCACACCAGACCCTCTTGGCCACAGCACTCCTTTTTCGTCTTGTTGCAAGGGTCCACTGCTCACAGTTCAGTTACTCCTGCTCCCCAAGGAGCCACACCCCCTGCCCCTGCACCCCACACCAGGTGCTGTCTTGCTTGGGAGCCTGCAGCTGCTGATGACCTCACATAGGGCGAGCATTCTTCTTTCCTTCATGTATATGTGTATGTGGTGTGCGTGTGTGTGAGCATGTGTGGGCACGTGTGTGTGAGGGTGGAGGCTCAGGGGTGTTGTCCGTATCCTTCCTTCCTTCCTTCCTTCCTCTTCTCCTCCTCCTCGCCGCCTTCTTTTGGTTTTTCGAGACAGGGTTTCTCTGTGTAGCCCTGGCTATCCTGGAGCTTGCTCTGTAGACCAGGCTGGCCTCGAACTCAGAGATCCACCTGCCTCTGCCTCCCAAGTGCTGANATTAAAGGTGTGCGCCACCTCCCAGCTCCTTGGTGTCTTACTTGATCGCTCTACACCTTTCACTCTGAGGCAAGGTCTCTTCCTGAACCTCTGGACTAGCAGCTTGTTCTGGGGGTTCCCCATTCTCTGTCTTCTGTGCACAGAGGCTACAAGTGGGTCACCTCATGCACATTGCCTCTACACAGATCTGGGGATCTGGAAGCAAGCACTTTATGTGCTGAGCCANGCCCTCAGCCCGGTGCCTTTGTCCTCCTTCTAAGGGTTCTTCCTCAGTGGGGCTCATGTGCTTAGGTCTGTCACGGTTTAGGGCTGTGAAGAATAAATAATTGTGTGTGTGTGCATGCATGTGCACGTGTGTGTGAATGCAAGCACAATGAGAATATAACCCAGGGTTTGCACCTCCTAAGTTCATGGTATGCCACTGGGCTGTACCCCTAGCCTACGAGATACAATACAGATGAAGAGATTCATCCAGTGCCTGGCACATGGCAAGAACTCAACCACATCACAGATAATGGTTATTCACAAGACTGGGGTCTCAGGTGCCTTTAGTCTGTGACTGTAAGAAGTGGGAATCAGACAGATTTGTCAGAGGGCTGAGGTGAACAGAAAGGCTGCTTTAGTTTTTCTACATCAGTTTCATTAGCTACACATCCTGTACNAGCAGANGGCTCCANGGACATGCAAATATGTTTTCCCTGTAGCTCCCAATCAGGTTCTATCAAAGCTGCCTGAGGGGAGCAGATAGAGAGAAACCATTTAAGGTGTGCACAGATAACAGGAGCAAGCAGAGCGGAGAGAGGGGCACNGGGTTGCACTAGACAGGAAAGCGTTCAGGGGTGAGGAGGGAAGAATATAGACAGGTAATACTCTGAGGGAAGCTATTATCCTAGTTTAGGGGGTNAGGGCCCAGTCCAAGACAGTAGCCGCACGACAGCCAAAAGAATCTATGAAGGNCACCACAGAGGGGAATGTGACGACAGGACCAGCTANGAGATGCAGAACAATGGGCCGGTGCATGAGGGAGAAGACTGAGGGCATTTTCTCTGATGTTATGCCTGTCTGCAGCAACCTCCCATCTCGTAGTTCCCTTCAAGCAAACTGTAATTCTGCAGGATCCCTGCTCTGTGTGGGTTTNGGAACCCAGTGCAGGGCTCAGAGGCGTGCGTAGCTGAGAGGTGCCATCATCTCTTCCTAATGCAAAGTGGAGTAGTAAAGCCTAGAAACGCCCCTCAGCTCACCCCTGCCTTCGAACTAGGGGCTGCGTATCGGTCAGGGTTGGAATTAACAAAGGGACTAGATGGGAATGTTGAAGGGTCTCGGAGAACTGAGGGGAAATAAATAAGAAGGAGTTAACATGGAAGAGAGTGTGTCCAAGAGCTTTGTTGGAAGCAAAGTAGCAGCCCACTGATGGCAGAGGTCCCTGGGTTGTCCCTGGACATAACTAGNCCACACTCAGTAGCTAAGACTAGTGGACAGAATCACCCCACGAGGGCTAGAAGGCCACAGCCTCTGCCGGGCTGCCAACAGTTCCCCTGGGGCCATGCCACCCGGGCTCTCTCTAGTAAGCTGTCTCCTCCCAGCACTGCCTCCTGGGAAACAGGTGGAGTTATCCTTGACNNTGGCCAGGATGCCTCCCAAGCGTGCATAGTAGGATTCGCCCCTGGGAAACCTTGTGGGAGACTCACATAACAGCTATGAAGGATGCCTGGGGAAGCGCCCTTAAAGCGTGTTAAGACTAACTCACTAGAGTACTCAGGAGCCAGTGGAAGGAAAAGTCTGTCCATACTCGGCCCTCTAGCGCCCTCTGCTGACAAGGTTTGACATTGTGCCAGCTGTCCAGGAAGAGCTGGAGAGGGTGAGTTTTCCTTGTTTTGTTTTGTTGGTTGGTTTGGTTTTTGGTTTCTCTGTGTAGTTTGGAGCCTGTCCTAGAACTCTCTCTGTAGACCAGGCTGGCCTCGAACTCACAGAGATCTGCCTGCCTCTCTGTCTCCCCCCGAGTGCTGGGATTAAAGGCGTGCACCACCACCACCAGGTTAGAGGGTGAATCTTTAACTGAAAGGTTAAAAACTGAGGTCGATGTTACTAAATCCTACTACGAGACCAGAGAGCTCTTCCTTAAAAACACTTTGGACAATTTAATCGAGGGAATATTCCTGNCAGCTGAGAAATGAATCAAAATAAGGAACGCGAGAAAAAAAAAAAGGCATAAAAGAAAAAGCAAAGACTTGGGGGTGTGGTGGTGCACAACCGTGACTGGGATCTCAGAGCTTAGATGGCGGGGACAGGCGCATGGGGACTCCAAGGCCAGACTCNGCCCTATAGTGAGTTTGAGATGAACATGGGTTACATGANATTTGTCTCAACCATCTCCAGGCTGCAAGAGCAAATAATANTTAAATCCAAATTATGCAAATGAAATAACTGTAATTTTTATATTTTTGCAAACTTTATTAGATAAACTTGCAAATAAAAATACATCCCACATCAAAATTAACTAGATCCAAAGTCTATACATCTCAATGAACTTCTATACAGTTGTAATAGCCATTCTCAAGTTATGGAGTTTCGTCCTGGATTTTATACTTTTATACTTATACTATCAAATATATTTTTATGTACTGATTCACCATAAAAAAAAATTGAAAAATCTAAAATTGTGATTTTTGTGGCACTGAAATTCACTTTGACAAAAACTGGGAATTATCAAAGGAATAGATGTACTCAAATTTCACATATCTTAGGAGACGTCAACAGCTATGAACTCCTGGGCTCAAGTGATCATCCTGGCCCTGGTTAGCTGGGACTATAGATAAAAAACGTTGTGCTCGGCCAGAAAAATGTTTTTGTATGATTAAAAGAAAAGGAGATAAATAAAGACACAAAAGATCAAAGAAAATACATACAAAAACAGAGAAGTAACATTCAAGGCAAAAAGCAACAGCAATAAAATAGCATAAAAATACCCTCCACTGTGGCCACACTGGCACTCAGGAGGCAGAGGTAGACAAATCTCTGAGTGTGAGGCCAGCCTGGTCTATAGAGTGAGTTCCAGGTCAGACAGGACTACACAGGGAAACCCTGTCTCAAAAAAACCAAAAACCAACAAACAAAATGATTATATAAACAAAGAGTAAGGGAGAGGTGGCAGTTCCTGACGTAAAGTTTGGGGACTCTAGACCCCTCTCCACTAGGGACAACTAGATGAACCAGACAAAAGATTGACACCTGCTTGGAAGCATGGGCTTACTGACAATGTCACATAAGACAATGGGCCAACATCTGGAAGAAAATAGGCACAGTGACAGGTGAGCCATCACCACTGGCCATGGGTACCAGTGCAAAGGAAGCTGAGAGACAGGACATTTGTCTGAATGGCCCCATAGGACCAGTGCATAATAGACAGAATCTGAAATGACGGTGACTTCCCTCACAGGTACAGACATACTCTGCCCAGGACCAAGTTTTCCTCTGCCTATACACAGTGGACTTAGTTCAAGCCACCAAAAACTCAATTTCTGAACGTGGATTCAAGTTATTCCAGACTGCCAGCACTTAGGTTTGCTAGGCTCTAAATAAGCAAATAACTGTTTTCTCTGGAAGAAAATGACATCATCTGCGCATCAATTATTCCTCCAAACAGATCCACAAGTGCAAGCCTTGAACATAATGAAGAAACAGCCGGGGGTGTCCGCTCCCACTCAGGAGGCAGAGAATCCTAAGAGAACATTGCTCCCACTGTAATGTCGTGTGCTGCCTGAAACACTGATAAAAATCACAGTTCTGAAAATTCCTTCAGGAAGTTGAAGTGACAATACAGGCAAGAGACGTATACTCTCAGCTCAAAAAGGCACCAGCTAGACTACGAAGCACAAAGAAATTTCTAGAATCTACTNGTACCCGCTAAAGGAAAGGTTCTCATCCTGTCAATTATTTGACATGAGCAATGAGCTGGATGGAACTAAGGATGCAGCAAGTCCAGTATCAGCTCAGGCCTGGAAACGATTTCGTCCGGCTCTCCAACACCCTGACGGTTATGGATATGCCCTCCCTGAGGTATGTGTCTTGTGTCTTAAGTGTCTACTGTTTCAGATAAAACTTAAAATGGCCTTGAAAACAATTTTTGGGAAAAACCAGAATAGCTTAATTTCTACTTTGCAGTGGGGTCTCAGGTAACCCAGGCTGACCGGAACTCACTATGTGTTAAGTGCTAAGGCTGAAGCTGGTCTTGAACTCTTGATCTGCCTGTGTGGGATTACAGATGTACACCACATCTGTCTTATATGAGACTACAGATGTGCACCACACCTGACTTATATGGGATTACAGATGTGCACCACCACACCTGATTTATATGGTGTCAAGGATCAATTACGCCTGCCTTCATGCATGCTAGGTGAGTACTCACTGAGCTACATCTCCACCCCTGAATACCTTAATTAAAAAAATAATAAATCGAACGTTTAATTTAAAATCTTACCACAGGGGGAAAAAACCAAAAACCACCTCCCACTAACCACAGAGAAAGTTTCAGATACAAAAGTCTTCAGCAGCGAACTGTATCCAACATTTGAAAAGTAAATTTCAAAGGTCAACATTACATAAGGTATTTCNGAAACACTTCCCTCTCACAGAGGTCTGTCAGCCTCTGTCTCCAGAGTACTGAGATTAAAGGAATGTGCCACCATGCCGGGGCCAACACATCTCACGTTAACTCAGGAAGCCAGTATGGTCCTAACAGCAAAGTCAGAAGTGAGAGCCATGGATAATTTTTTATAATGCTAGCACTCGGGGCGACTGCAGGGAGTTTGAAGCCAGCCTGAGCGACAGAGTGATTCAAGTCCAGCCTTGGATACAGAGTGAGACTTTAAATAAAGTAGAAATACTATCATAAGAAATGAAGAAATAAATAGCCCTTATAACTACAAACCACAAAATTTCAAACAAATATTATCAAACTAAATCCAATAAAAGGAAAGTAACTCATGACCATAGCGAGTTTAATCTAAGGCATGCAANGTTAGTTCAAAATTTTAAAAAATGTAAGTCACCACATTAACAGAAATATAAAAATGGAAAAGTATATAAATAGAGGCAGAATATGAAATTTAGCATTCATTTATAACTCTTAGCTCACTAAGAATAGAAAGAAATGTTTCAGCCTGAAATATTTTTAATGCATGCACACAGAGATGCACAGACAGGCACATAGATACACACAGACACACTAACACAGACACACATACACAGGCACATAGATACACACAGACACACTAACACAGACACATAGATACACACATACACATAGATACACACATACACATAGATACACACAGACACACTAACACAGACACACACACACAGGCACATAGATACACACAGACACACTAACACAGACACACACACACAGGCACATAGATACACACAGACACACTAACACAGACACACATACACAGGCATATAGATACACACAGACACACTAACACATACATATAGATACACACAGACACACTAACACAGACACACACACACAGGCACATAGATACACACAGACACATAGATACACACAGACACACTAACACAGACACACATACACATGCACATAGATACACACAGACACATAGATACACACAGACACACACACACAGGCACATAGATACACACAGACACATAGATACACACAGACACACTAACACAGACACACATACACAGGCACATAGATACACACAGACACACTAACACAGGCACATAGATATACACAGACACACTAACACAGGCACATAGATACACACAGGCACAGAGAAACACACAGACACACAGACACAGGCACATAGACATACACAGACACACTAACACGGACACACACATAGATACACATATACACGTGTGTGCACACACACAGCACCCCACTGTGGTGAGGGCAAGGATGCTCACNGTGGCTATCATTCAATATTGCATGTAATTTGTAGTCAATATAAGTAGGATGTAAAAGAACTCAAAGTTAAATAGATTGAGAAATAAATGGGCAGCTATTGCATTTGTAGAAAATGCTAGGGTCTTCCAGAAGAACTACTTTAATTAATAAGTGAATTTAAAAAGGTCTCAAGATGCAGAACAGTANGTAGAAATGGCAGTACTTTATTTTATTCATTCATCCATGTTTTGTGATTCCNAGTCCTGACCCTGGGCCTTGTCCTGTACTGCCCCTCCTCACCCATGTANCCACTCTGTCTTGATGCTGACAGAAACACTAGAAAAATTAACCCTTAATTGTCATTTNTAACAAAAAGCATGAAAAACGGTGGCAAGCAAACAAAAGGTTTGCAGTCTCCTTACACTGAGAAATTATACACCTTTGTTAAAAGGTCTTAAAGAAATGGAGGTTACAGGCCGTACGTACTGACCAGAGGACTCTCTACACTGACTTTCCCTCGATGATGTGGATATTTTACTACAATCCCATTCAAAACCTTAGCGCTTCGCAGCACTGTCCGCCCAATCCAAAACTCCGTATGGAAATGTAAAGGGGATTAGAACAGCCAGAAATATCTTGTGATAGGAAAAGAGCCGTGTTGGAGGATTCCCAGTACCTCACTTCACATTTTTCTGTAAATTTAGACTAATCAACACAACATGTGGCCAAGCCTGGTGGTGTGAGCCTGTGACCCAGCCACTCAGGAGCTGAGGAAGCAGGGTCTAATTCAAGGCCTGCCTGGGCAGCTTAGTGAGACTTAGGCCTCAAAAAAAAAAAGGGAAGATTGGAAAAAAGGACAATCAGAGAGTCCCACACTCACATGACTGAGCGTTTTCCTGGACAGGAAACACAAACTGTCTTAATTACTGTTCTATCTCTGTGAAAAGACACGGTGACCAAGGCAATTTATAACAGAAACAGTTATTGGGGGCTTACCATTTCTGAGGGCTGGACTCCATGACCATCGTGGCCAGAAGCATGACGGCAGGCAGGCAGGCAGGCATGATAGCCCAGTGCTTACGTATTGAGACATAAGCTCCAGGCAGAGAGAGAGACACTGGGAATGGCTCTTCTGAAATCTCAAAGCCTGTCCCCAATGACACACCTCCCAATCCTTCCCAAACAGGTCCACCGACTGGGGACCAAGTGTTCAATGTATGAGCCTGTAGGGGCCTTTCTCATTAAAACCACCACACAAACCATGAAAGATCCTTCTCCTCTTCTATTTCACTTTTAATTGACTAGTGGAATTTATTGAAAGGCCGGTCTGTTAAATGGTTACCAGAACTAAGCATATCGTCACCGATGCCAAAGGCTGTTGCTCATAAGAAGCCCCATCTGAGAGAGGGGAACAGCTTCAACAAAATGGTGGAGGAACAAGCCTTGGATCTCTCCACTTACAGAGACATAAATGTAATAATTCACAGACCAACTGGCCCTAGAAAAATCTAGAAACCAGTGAAGAGCTTTGTGTGCCCCCTAGTCACTGTGAAGCGAGCCATACTGAAATCTGGTAGAAATCTGTAGCTTTCTCCACTCGGATCACACTAAGTTCCCACCATGTGCAGGGCAGTTGGGAGGAAATTTCAAACTCCCACTTCCTCCAGGCTGAGGGAAAAGAGACAAATGGCCAACATCCTGAAACNGAGGACGACTGCCAAAGGATGCAGTCCCATCCAGAGACCTGACTGCTGAGAAATCGGGTTTATCCCGTGCGGCAGTGTGGATTACCAGAGGTGTACACCAGGTGGCGCTCCGGCACCATTTTACTACAGCACCAGCGCTGCCACAGTATTACTGAGCTAGGTAATTCCTAAACAGAAACCTGCCAACATTCTCAATTAGATTAAATGACCAAGCCCAGAGAGGTATATCCCCACAAACGGCTTGAGAAATCTCAACATTTGGTAGCTGGGGTGGGTGGGGCAGTGGGAGAAAATGCTCACAAAATATGCCTGATAAAGGTCAAAATTCAGAATGTAAAAGAAGCTTCTACAACTCAACAATAACAACAAATAATTTAAAAATGGGAAAGGAAAACTGGGAGTTAACTCCAGCACATGGGAGACAGAGGATTAGAGCCCCAGGGTCATTTTGTGCTACAAAGCCAGGTTGAGACTGACCATTGTGAACNGAGATGCCATAAGCAAGGGAGTCGATTCCTTTGTAAGTTTGCGCCTCATTTGGATCACATGATAACTATTTTCATTTTAGGGACCTCCATTCTTTTCATAATGGCTGCTANAGCTTACATTTACATCAGTAGGGTACAGGGTTTCCTTCACCAGGGCTTGTTATGTCTTTTTGTTAGTAGCTATTATTGCTGAAATGAGGTGCTCATTAATTGTAGTTTTAATTCAATTTCCCTGCCCCCCCCAAGTATTATTTGAGTAAATGTTTCTGGAGGAGGAAAAAGATGTTCAACATCACTGATCAGTAGAGAAATGCAAACCAAAGCCACTGTGTAATGCCATCTCACAGGTGTCCTCGGGGTAGCCGCTGCTAAAAGAACAGGAAATAAATAGTGCTATCAGAATGAAGTTCTCAAAAATTATTTTTAAAAGAACAGAAAATAATGAGGACATGGAAAAGTTGAAACCCTTACATAGTGTTTACATAGAGAGGTAAAAATGGTACAATTATGAAAAGAGACAGATTTCTCAAGGTCTCCACATGATCCATCAGTCACACTTCTGGTAACAGCACAGGGTTGAAGGCAGATGTCAAAGAATGATTGCCTATTCACCTTATCATCTCACCTTCANGACAGCCAAGACAGGGGAGTGACAAGTGAACAGATGAAGAAAATGTGACATCTATACGGAATGGAGTTTTTACAATCCTTGAAGAGGAAAGAAACCTTGTCACATGGCTGCAACNCCATGATGCCAGCCAGGCACTGACAAACANTGGATGATTTCAACAATGTNGAGTATTGTTTTAGCTACTTTTCCTGTTGCCTGGTGAAAACACCCTGACAAAAGNGACTCAAGGGAGAAAGCATTTATTTCGGCACAGAGTCCGAGGGTGCGGTCCGTTGTAAGTCACAGTGGCAGGGATTTTAGGCAGCTGGTCACATCGCCTACAGTCAGGAAGCACAGAGAGACAAATGCTGGGTTCAGCTCTCTCCTTTTCATGTAGTCAAGACCCAAGCGCAGGAAATGGGGGTTCAGTCNTAGGGAGGGTCTTCCCTCCCTAATTAGCCCGATCTACACAATCCCTCATGGGTGTGCTCGGACAGTCTTAACTGTCTGAAGTATCTAAATTAGTCACAAGAGGCCATGAATTTGAGAGAGAGCAAGGACTAGATACATGGAGGGGTTGGAAGGAGGATAGGGCAGAGGGGAAATTATGTAATTATATTTTAATCTCAAAAATAAAAAAACACTAAGGTAAATAAATAAGTCACTCATAAAAGCATAAAATGAAACTGGGAGGAACTCTGAGAGGGAACTGTGTTTAGTGGGAAGAGAGTCTTGATGTTTCAAGAAAGAGTTCCACAAACAAAATGTTGCTTGGTCAGAAAAGAGTTAAAGCATGTTATTTGCAGCAATGCNGACAGAGCTGGAGGTTACTGTGTTACATGAAATAAGCCAGACACAGAGAGACACNTGTACACNTTCTTACTTGCTTGCAGGAACTAAAAAGTTAATTTCATAGAAAGATGTAAGAGGTGGCTGGGAAGATGGCTCAGTTGACAGAGTGCCTGTTGCACACCCATGAGGAGCTGAGTTCAAATCCCCAGGCACAGCAGCATGAATCTCAAACCCTAGTGCTGTGGGGACAGAGACAGGAGGATCTCTGGGGCTTGCTGGTCAGTTAGTGAGCTTCAGGGTTCAGTGGAGAAGGAGGGAGGNAGGGAGGAAGGATGTCAACCTCTGACCTCCACACAGATGCACACACATATGCCTCTGTGTGCATAAGTATGCACACACAAACATGCACAATAAACATATACTATTCTAAACATAAAATTTTAAATATAAAAGAAAAATGGTCACCAGAGACTATGAATGGGGAGGCTGGGAATAGAAAGAAGTTAAGGGACATCAAAACATTTTTTAGAGAGAAGGAGTAAGTCCTGGTTTTCTATAGCACAATAAGTAGCTATAGGTTTTGGCAATCTATGATAAATTTCAAAATAACTTGAAGGCTAGAGTTCATAGCACATGAAATGAGATGGAAGTGTTCGTTACCCCAACTTGATCATTAAACATTGTATGCATGTATAAAATCGTCACACTCTATCCCATAGAGCTACACAGATCTGTAGACCACCTGTAGACAGCTGACCATGGTGGCACCCAACTATAACTCCAGTATCCAGGAGACTGAGGCAGGAGGATTGTCATAAGTTCCAGGATAAAGTAGAGTGCACAGTGAATTCTAAGACCAAACTGGACTAAAGAAACACTTGTTTCAAACCAAAAGAAAGAGAAGTTGGGGGAGAGTAGTAAAATTTATAAATATGGAAAGTTCTAGAGTCCCATTATACACCAATGTGAATATACTTGAGTATGAAACTGCANACTTCAAATGTTAAAGAAGGAAATCTTGTCATTTCTTTTAAAAGATTATTTTATTTTATGTGTTTGGGTGTTTTGTCTGTATGTATGTCTGTGAACCACGTGCATGGTGCCCNAGGAAGTCAGAAGGCGGCGGTGGGGTCCTCAGACTGCAATTAAAGATGGTTGTGAGCCACTGTGTGGGTGCTGGGAATCAAACTCAGGTTCTCTGGAAGAGCAGCCAGTGCTCTTAACCACTGAGCTGTCTCCCTAGACTCAGATATTATTATTTCTTTACCACAATAAAAAATGAATCAGCTAAGAAAACCAACAGGCAAATCCACAGACTACTAGAACATTCACAGTACATATACCTGAAACTGAACTTCTATCTAGATCACAAAAAGAAATCTCTCACCACTCAGCAAAATAAGCGAACAACTCAGTAAAATGTGGAAAACAGACTTGAGTAGACACTTCACAGGTGAAGGCAGATTAGTAGATACTAGACCCATATAAAAATCCTCAGCACCATTTGTCAGCAAATGAATTAAACATCCCAGCTACACCTCACCACAGCCCACANGCCAGTGAGTCACCAACCTCCTGAGGCTCTGATGGCCATGTTANGTGACATGACTGAAACCCCACACATTGGTCGTCAGTGTGTGAACTAGTGTAAAAAAACTACTTTAGAAAGAGGATTTTAAAGATAAACCTAACTTGCAACTAACCAGTGACTCTCATTTCACACTTGTCTACTTATTCAAAGAAGATGAAACACGTCCTTTAAGGGAACTCACCCAGGGATANTCATAGAAACTTAATTCATGGCAGCCAAACAGCTGACAATAACCCATGTCCACGAACAGGAAAGAGGAGAAACAAGCTGAAGTATATTCATAAAACTAAATTCCTATTGTAACTAAAAGAAACAGGCTGCTGAAGTGCACAGTAGAGGAGATGAGTCACAAAAGCTTCGTGCTGATGNAGAGAGTCAGACACANATGGCACATACTTAATAGTTCCAAGAAGAGTATGTCTNAAAACAGACAAAGTGGTCATGGAGAGAAAAGAAAATCAGTGATCTGGGAACCGAGGTTACAGATTAACTGAGAAGGAAGAGTTAGAATTCTGATAAGACAGAACTCTGGGGTAATAAAATTTTTCTAGGGGCTGGAGAGATGGCCCAGAAGTTAAAAACATTTGCTGTTCTTGCAGAGGACCTGGGTTCAGTTCCCAGCATCCACATCAGGCTGCTGGAACTGCCTATAACTCTAGCTCTAAGGGATCTGATGCCCTCTCCTGGCCTCCATGGGCACTTCATGCTTGTGTACATACATACATACATGCACATGCACACACACACACAGACACACACAAATACAATAAATCTCTTAAAAAGGGGAAATTCTATTACTTGTTAGTAATGTAGGCTGTCTCAGAGTACACATTTATTAAAAATTCATTTAATTGTACTCTTGAGATGAACACAATAAAATCAGGTGTANGCCTTTAATCCCAGAACTTGGGAGGCAGAGGCAAGTGTATCTCTGTGAGTTCCAGGCCAGCCTGGTCTACATTGTGACTTCCAGGACAGCCAGAGCTACATAATTAGGCCCTGTCTAGAGAAAACAACAATAATAAACAAACAAAAAAACAAATGAACATATTAAGGGCTGAGGTGCAACCTAGCTGTAGAATGCTTGCCTAACATATACAAGGCTCTGGGTTCCATTCCCAGTACTGCAGGGGGAAAAGAGNTGACTGCCTTTTACTACANGTAAGTTTACTTCAGCAAAGGAAAAGTAATAAAAATAGATACAANGTTAAACCTGGCGACACGAGGAAACAAAAGCACAGGAATATCCATCAGTGGAAACCAGAAAAATAACTACAGAATCAAACAGGCTTTACGCGCTGCGGTCATAGAAACCACATCTTTGAAATAACTATTGCTGTGGGATGTCTTCCTGTATGCTGTGAATATGTGTGGCTCCCATTGGATAATAAATAAAGCTGTTTTGGCCTATGGCAAGAAAGCTTACAGGCAGGCGGGAAATCCAAGCCGAGATACAGAGAGAAGAAGGGCGGAGTTGAGAGAGATGCCAGCTGCCACCAAGGAGCAACAAGAGGGCAGCAGACCCATAAAGCCACAGCCAGGTGGCAACATATAGATGAATAGGAATGGGTTAATTTAAGATGAAAGAGCTAGCTAGNAAGAAGCTGAAGCCACAGGCCATACAGTTTGTAATTAGCATAAGCCTCTGAGTGATTATTTTATAAGTGGTTTTAGGACTGCGGGGGGGCTGGGCAGGACTGAGAAACTTCCGGCTACACACTATATTCAAGAAAACAGAACACAGGTAGAAATTTTTTCCAGAAATCTAGAAACTATGTAAGAAAACAAAGCCAACTTGAAAAAAAAACCAAATATGAAACTGAAAAAGGAAAAATAAGTGGGTTTAAGAACCCAGAGAAAGAATTTAGCAGATTAGATGAAGTTGAGGAGAGAGTTAGTCAACTGGAAGACGGATCAGAAAAGAAAATGCTCAGAATAAAGCAGAGAGGAAAAAATTGGAAAAGAATAAATGAGGTAAAAGAAGCATAAAGACCACAGAAAGTGAGAAGTGAGCAGCTTTGGTATGTATTTAATTAGAGACCAAGGGAAGAGAAAGGAATATGAAGACAAACGTGTATGGATAGCTAGGTGGTGGCTCACAGTAGTTGGGAAGCTGAGGCAAGAGGATTGCTGTGAGTTCAAATTGTGGTTACACAGTATCCATCATGGGATACACAGTAAGATACTGTTTCAAAAAAGAATATATGAGGAAAGGATGAATGAGAAATCTCTAAAAGTGACTGAAAGATGTGAATTCATACATTCATGGACATTTGNGAAAGGGGAAATGAAGGCCAGGTGTAGCTCAGTGACAGAGCACTTGCCTAGCACCTGTGAGGCTCTGGGTTCAAGTCTCAGCAATGAAACAAAATGAAACAAAATGCCCTGTTATGTATGGCACAGTAAAATAGATACAAAGAAATATAAAATCTTGAAATTATTAAAAGGAACAAGATATAGGCTGACAGTCAATGCCTTGACAGGAACACAGCCACTAGAACAGTGAGATGATGTAATTAGTGTTCCAGAAGAAAGTAATTTATTCTCAGCAGAAACACGCTTTAAGAACATGAAGTAGGACATTTTCATATGAAGAGAAAATGAAATTATTTTACCAGCCTACTTATACTAAAGAAAGTATTAACAGATATTCTTCAGACAGAAGGAAAATAATTCTAGATGGAAAGCTAGAGATAAAGATTTTTAAAGCAACAAAAATCAAAATTCATAGGTCAGAGGCTGGAGAGATGGTTCAGCAGTTAAGAGCACTGGCTGCTCTCCCAGGGGACCTAGGTTCAAGTCCCAGCACCNACCTNGTGGCTCCAGTCCCAGTGGATGCCATGCTCTCTTCTGGCCTCTGAGGGCACCTCACACAAATGGTACACATATATACATTCAGGCAAAGCACTCATACATAAAAATAATAAAATAAAAATTTAAACACTCATAGGTAAGTCTAAATTAATATTGCATAGATGCAAAAGCCATTTTAAGATACAAAAAATGTAGAGAAAATTAAATACATAGGTTTGGAGAGGGCTAAAGTGTAACCTAGGAATTACTAGGAAAAATATACAAGCACCAATTAGTTGTACTATTAATATTATAATCTCAAAGAATTATGAAAGAATATAACTTCTAAAGCACAATCCATGACTGCTCCTTTTTAAATCGTGTTTTTTTTTTCCTTGTCTTTTAGGATGCCTTGGAATTCATCGTTGTTGAAAGCCAGACATCCTGTTTTCAGATAGAAGAAANTGGAAACATTTTACTGTGAGATTTTCTATTAACTTGACAAGGATCCTGACATCATTCAATAATTGCTCTGTCCATAACTGTCTTTGAGTTTCCTACAATTCCTTCTTAAGTTTTGCTTTTGGTTTTGTTTTGAAACAGGATTTCATACAGCCAAGGCTGGTCTCCGGATCTTCCTACCTCACCCGCCTCCCTCGTGCTGGGATTACAGGCATCAAGCCACCTCACCTGGCATGGNCTCCTTCTTAAATAAGGCCTAATTCTTACAGCTCTCTCCGTTGGAATTCACTGTTACATGGAAGGGCTGTTTGTTGATTTATAAGCTTACGGTGAAACCTCAGTTTTTCATGGACCTGAGTCTCTGAGCTATGACTATCCAAAGCTTCTCTTAGCTTTCATGTTTCCTTTCATGAGACAAGAAGGTGGAG
>LZPO01037266.1:1713962-1727414 GCA_001675575.1 Neotoma lepida
GAGCTCTTGCCAAACCAGAAGAACCAACTTTCAAAGCTCAGCCCCCTGCAATCGTCCTTGTTTCCCTAAAAGCCCCACCATTCCTTCTTCCAAGATGTTTGACTCCTTACCCACTAGCTGACTCCTTCCAGGCCATGGGACCAGTTGTGCCCTCCTCTCTNGAGTCTCCCCCAAAGTCCCTTAGTCTCATATCTGTTCTCACAGCATCTGCACACCCTCCAGTATGTATCACAGTTTCTATAGTTCTTGTCTTAGACACCCACAGACTCTGAGCCTAGAGGTAAGGGAAGCTAAGTCCAGACCTGTGGTGCCAGCCCTGTAGCTCAGTCAGGACATTTTGTGCTTGCCTTTGCTGATGGGTGTGGAGCTGAAGAGAGTCAAAAGGGGGTTCCCACATCAAACAAAAAAGATCTAAGAGCTCTCCCAGGCATTTCAGCAACTCAGACTCCCAGGTCCCTTTCCCATCCCACCTACTTGCTGGGCATCAGTGGTCCAGGGATACTGGCCTCTCAGACTTTTATTCTGAAGATGCTAAGCATGCTAGGCTTAGCACTGGGTGCTCATCTCCCTTCTTGGCTGCACAAGAGTGGTCAGGAAGGAGCCCATAGAAGTAACACGTATGGGAAGTAGTGAGGCTAGAGATTTCCCCGAAAGCTGAATGAAGCCCCAGTTGCTTCCAAGCTACATCAGTGTAGCACAGTAAGACTTTGTGTGGAGTAGGAATTCATGTCTGCAAGCACCCTGAACAGAGCTCACCCTGTGTCAGCACTCATCTACGAGCTAACAGCCATAGAGTTATCCTATGAGACACACTGTGTGGGCGGATGTCCCCACTTCAAGAGGAGGAAGCTGGATTGATTATATGAGCAGTAGGCTGACACGCTAAGGCCTGCTTTCACCTAGCCACCATGTTGACTCTGTGGTATAAAACGTATTTGTAGCATTTAATGCACAGTAGTGAGATGTGGTTCCACACAAGCCTCCTGACTCCTTCCTGCGTGGCCCTGGGGGTGTCTTTTCTGGCTTGGTCTCCTCTTTCTTCCTTTTGCTATGAGGAGTTCACGAATCCTTGTACACACACCCCTCCTAACAGGCTCCATTCCTGGGTCATTTCTGTCAGAGCCATTGATTACCCAAAGATTCTTCTCTTTTGGAGCTGACCGTGGTGACCGTGTGCTCAGGGTTGGGTTCTTCATGAACTGAATTTTCACTTGCTATCACTTTACACCTTCTCGATGACACTAGACACACAGAGAGGGACAGTTGGGAGGTTATAAAGAGATCCTGTTGGAACAAAAGGAAGTCCCTAGAGCCTAGACACCAAGCTCCCATTCCACAAGTCCCTGGCATAAAATACCATCTTATACATTCCAGAGCTGTTCAGGAAGAGGCCCCTGAGTCCAGATGGACTAGGACCGAACAGGGGATGGACTCAGAGTTTGTTTTGACTGTTGCAGGGATGAAGACTACAATTCTTGCTCTCTGATGCCCTGGTCCTGGCTCAGGGCTGCCCTCCAAGGGACCATCAGCATTGGCCCACTCGGCATAGGGCCTCCCCTGCAGCCTTTCACAAGTTATAAAGACACCAGANGCAAGCTACCTTTCCTGCATACTATAGGCTCTTAACTAGAACCTTAGCCATGACACTGATAAATGTAGGCTCTCTACAAGGAATAACAAATAAATGCAAACTGCTTTAATGGAAGATTAAAGAAACATGAGCCAAGGCCTGTAACTGGAACGGCTTCCCTCTGCTGTTTCCCACATTTGCATTTTAATTGGCATTGTGAAGTATTCCCAGCTGTGTTTGGAAGGTTCCACCTCTCTTCCTTTGGCAAAAGAACATGTCATGTTAACTCCCTTTGGGCCTTGTGATGGGGCCGCCTCTGGCTGCCCTGGGTTTCAGGCCCTGGAGCAGATAGGGAAGCCTGCCTGCAGGCCCTGGCCNGAGGGACCTGGACTCTGAGACTTGGTTGTCAAGGGGTCAAGAAACCAAGATCCAAGCACCCCCTCTCAGGGGTCATGCTGACTGAAAAGTCTCCCAAGCTCATGAGCCTCAGTTTGCACAGGGTGAAATGAGTTTGGTNATGAGGGTTCTGCCACTGACAGGTGGCCTGTGGCCCCCATGACTAACCTATGTAAATGTTTTCCTAACCGTGAAATACTAGCCCAAACAAAAGCAACCTGTATTTCCTTCTAGCTGTCAGCCCTCAGCCTAGGTGTATGAGATACTCATGGGCATTGTCTGTCTGAGGCAGAGACCACCANTTCCCAGGGGCTCTTCTGACAGACATTCTTTATTCTTCCCCTTACTGGGCAGGCTCTGCTGCAAAACTGGTCTGCTACTTCACCAGCTGGGCCCAGTACCGCCCGGGGACAGCTCGATTCTTACCCAGGGATGTAGACCCCAACCTGTGTACCCACCTCAACTATGCGTTTGCTGGAATGGACAATCACCAGCTCAACTCTGTAGAGTGGAATGACAAACGTCTCTACCAGGAGCTGAACGGCCTAAAGAAGATGTGAGCCAAAGGATCGTGTGTGTGTGTGTGTGTGTGTGTGTGTGTGTGTGTGTGTGTGTGTGTAATGGGTAGACAGATTACCCCTCCCCCATCCAGAAACCTCTCCATCATTGCAACCCTGCCATCCATTGACCTGCTGTGTTGCTGTGTGGTTCTGAGCAGGTCCCATTACCCCTCTCCCTTTCTCTCTCTCTCTCTGCTTACCTGTGCTTATATAGAAGAGATAGGGGTAGATGACAGGATTGTAAAAGGCCCTTCTGGTTTAAATAAGATCAGGATTGTTCAACTGTTTCCTACTCTGAGGAATTTCCTTCNTCTTGGGCATGCTTTAAAATGTATCCATCTTCAGCTACCTTTCAAAGCCCCTCTGAGGACTCTGGTCACTTACTTCCTGAGTTCCTTGTGTATGTGCACCTGTGTGGTGCTGCCCCAGTGAGACACNGGGTCCTTTATGTCACACACGTGTCTTTCCTCTCCCAATCCACCTCAGTGCACTCAGCGCAAGCTGTGTCCACAGAGACATGCTCAGACCTGTTCTTACTGTTGCTNCCACCTANGCCCTTGTAAATCCTGTGAGCTGGTGAGATGCAGCCTTGCACATCTCTTCTCTTTTTAGGAACCCCAAGCTGAAGACTTTGATATCCATTGGCGGCTGGACCTTTGGTACCCAGAAGTGAGTGGACATGGACAAGTGGGTGGCAGAACCTTTGGATGGGAATGTGGCACACTGGTAGGCAGAGCCCTCCTCAGGGAAAGTAGGCCAGGCCAAAGCATGACAAGGGGGCTTTTTCCCCCTGGTTCCAGACCCCTCATCGGGATAGGATGGCAGTGGTGCAGGCTTGGCTCCAGGTTGCCATAGATCCAGTCTTATCAGAAGACCAGAATCTAAAACAGCAGAGAGCTCTGACCGCTCTAGCCTCAGTCTCCTCCTCCATGAAGTNGGGGAAGAGAGGACCAGGGATCCCAGCACACAGTGTGTTTTCTGAGTGCTGAATGGGATATCTTGTCAGTGAGATTGAGCTTGGCTGCCAAATTATTGTCCAGTTCTGNAATATTTTCATATTTATGAAAATAATGAAGCTAGAAATCTCCTAAAAAATCTAGGATATATAGTTCCCAAAGCTTTATATAGTTAAAAAATATTTTTGGACTATGAGACCTTTTGAGAATCTAATGAGTGCTATGACTCAACTTCCCAAAATAACACATTTTTTTTTACTTTGTTAGGGTTTTTAGCTTGGTATTCCCAGAGACATGGACCTAAGAACTTACACTATTAATTTAATTAAGTTGAAAGTTAATAAAAATAGAATCAAGGATTCTTTGGGGGGNCTACCAAGGAGGGAAGATGGGGGAAAGGTGTCCCCAGGACCAATGTAGAAATTCAGATGATCTCTNGACAGCACAAAGGTTAGTCCCAGCACACAGCCCTCCACTTCACCTGCCAGGGAGCTCAAGCAGGGGGTCCCCAGGTTCCCTGATCCTTGTTGGTCTCACTGCTTGTCCCCCTAGCTGCTCCACAGGTGTCTGTACCTTTTCTCCCAATCTCATGGAGAGTAGGGGTGNGGATAGTTCTGATTGACAGTGAGGCAGTCCAAGGGGCTGCAAGGGGTTTGGGGCAGCCCTGGTGACAATGACCAGGCCCTTAACCTGTCAGCAAATATCCCAGCATCCCCTGGGCAGCCATCTTAGAGCCCTTCCTGGTATAAACACAAGATTGGGATCCCAAGTACTTTCCTACTTGTCCGTGAGCAAGACAGTGGCCTCTGGTCTAGCCCCAGTCAGACCACACCCCTTCCATCATTTCACAGGTTCACAGATATGGTGGCCACGGCCAGCAACAGGCAGACCTTTGTCAATTCAGCCATAAAGTTCCTGCGCACTCATGGTTTTGATGGTCTTGACCTAGATTGGGAGTACCCAGGAAGCCATGGAAGCCCAGCAGAAGACAAAGAGAGATTCACAGCCTTGCTACAAGTATGGCTGGGTGGTTCTAGGGTCACCAAGTCTGTCAACTGACTCAGGGTGGTGGCCCTACAGTGTTTGTTTGAGTGCTGCTCTGTGTCCAGGGCCAGCAGCTTCAGGCTCCAGTGTGTGAACACCTATGGGTGTGTGTGTGGGGGGGGGCAGGTAATAGGGTGAAGGGTCCTGCTAGCTCCTGCCTCTGCATTCCTCCACAGGACTTAGCCACAGCCTTCCAGGAGGAAGCCCAGACCTCCGGGAAGGAACGGCTCCTTCTGACTGCAGCTGTGCCAGCTGGGCAAGACCATGTGGATGCTGGTTATGAGGTGGACAAGATTGCTCTGTGAGTCTCAGGCGGTCTACTTAAACCTCATGTTCTCTAAGGCTGGAGAGGCCCAGGGTGGTTGAGCTTCCCAGAAATGGAGCAGATCTTTGCCTCCAAGATGTGGCTGTCAGCCAGGCGGTGGTGGCACACACCTTTAATCCCAGCACTCAGGAGGCAGAGGCAGGCGGATCTCTGAGTTCGAGGACAGCCTGGGCTACAAAGCCAGTTCCAGGATAGCCAGGGGTACACAGGGAAATCCTGCTTTGAAAAAACAAACAAACAGAAACAACAACAACAACAAAAGATGTGGCTTTCAGATGCTACCAGGTGTCTGGGAAGTCTGTTTTCTGTATCTGCTGCTCTATTATATAGATCTTTTATGTAGGTAGGGGGGGTGGGGGGTTGTTCTTTTCTTCCTTGGGAACTCACTGGTAAAGAAAGAACACCTTTGGGGCAGGGAGGGAGAGCAAAGCCCTTAAGCACCTCCAAGAATATGTGAGGTCACATGTTAGCTCCACAGTGTGGTATGTGGAGCGGCAGCCTCTACGACACTTGAGAGCTGGTGTGGTGATGTGCGTGTGCCTTTATTCCCAGCACTCAGGAGGTAGAGGCAGGTGGGTCTCTGTGAGTCTAAAACCATCCTGCTCTATACAGTGAGTTCCAGGCCAGCTACATAAAGAGATTTTGTGTGTGTGTGTGTGTGTGTGTGTGTGTGTGTGTGTGTATGGGTGGGGGGACATTAGAAATGCGGCCTGCTGAGTAAACACCTATATTTTAGTGAGATTCTCCAGGGAATTGTGTAATACTAAAGCTTGGGAAACACTAGCTAGATTGCTTCCAAAATGGCAAAATCAAACCAGCTTTCTTGCACAGAACAGGAAGCACCTGAGGGTGCTGAAGGGATAGTAAGTNGGGGGAGGCCACCAAAGACAATGGCCAACCCCACAGTGTGAATGAGACTGGTCCAAGGGTGAGGCATGGAGAATGTCATGAACAGAGCCAGAAGTGAGCCTACCCATCCCTACGCTGCCTCCCCACCCACACCCTAAGGGCAGCATCTCCCACTCATGTTCTCACCTCTTCCTACGCCTCCTGCAGGAGCTTGGATTTCATCAACCTTATGGCCTATGACTTCCACGGCTCCTGGGAAAAGACCACAGGACACAACAGCCCCCTCTACAAAAGNCAAGAAGAGAGTGAGGCAGCCACTAGGTTCAATGTGGTGAGTAGTCAGCGAGTGAGACAGGGATCCTCTGTCCAGCAGGACCTGCTCAGTGGCCTCATTCGAACCCCAAGCCCCTAGTGGAAAAGGAAAAGCAAATGAGACACCAAGGGACCAGGGTTTCCCTGTTGTTTTTGCTTGTCACATTATTCTGTCCTGCTCTCCCGAGGGCAAAGCCTCTCTTCTCTGCAGCACGTTAGATAACAGAGCAAGTCATTTTAATGACGTCAGACACACAGGGGACCAAGGGGGAAGCCTCCTTGGAACTTGACCTTCCCCACATGTTTCACATCCTCATCCCTTGTCCAAGGTTGATAACACCAACAAGAGTGTCACTCAGGGAGGTACTACCCAGCCGCAGAACAGGGCAGGTTGGCCTTAGACTGCAGTTGNGTTTCCTTGCCCAGCTCTTTCTCCTGAGAAGTCTGGACACTTTCCATTAGCCCAGTCTATGCATACAAGTCAAGAATAACCAGATTATTTCTCTTTCTTAAGACAACCACCACAATGTCCCCTAAATTAGAATGCCTTTTGATTTTGTGTCCTGTATCTCTGTGTTGGCTGGAGTGGGACATTTTTATCTCTCTGACTCTTTCACCAAGTTCATACTATGGGCTAGAGAGTCACATCAGATCTGACTGCTCACCTCCTCTGGAAAACAGCGTGGGTTTTAAAGGAAGCTAAATAGCTCACAAAGACACAAAGCCGATTGGCATGTGGGGATGGAGTCCCACAGCTCTGGGCTGGAAAAGGAGGCCTTTCCCTTTGACACACATCTTCTACTTGCTGCCCTGTGTCTGGGATTGCTTCTGGGCAGAAGAGTCTCCTGTCCAGACATATATAAGAAGTGCCATTCAAGTTGGCAGGAAGACCCGTTTTTCTCTCAGAAAGCTGGGATTTGATCAAGGGTAAACTCTTCAGACCAACAAAAAGAAATCAATGCAATGAAACTGTCCTTTACCTAAGAGGCCTAGACTCACCCTGAGGAAAACAAGCCACAGTCTAGGCCTGAAGGATGAATCTTCATCTTTCAATATTTACTCAATATAATGAGATTAAACGTCTCTTCCAGCCATAGGCCTAGGACTACACGCCAAGTACCATATAATTGTGGAAAGACCTTATTTAGAGGCAGGTGGTTAGACCCTGGGAGTGCAGACCCAAGTCCCCAATCTTGTTCTCAGGTAAATCTTATAACCATAATAGCTAACAGAGAAAATGCTCACAACTTCCTGTATCACATCTGCTAGACTCATANACACGCCAAGCCCTTGAATTCAAATAGCTATTTGTATTAGTTTTATTCTAAACACTTTGCTGAGTGAGGCAGGAATTTCTGTCTGCATTCTTCAGTGATGTATTCCAAGCCCCTAGGACAGAGCCTGGCACACAATAGACTGTTGGTGGCTGTTCATTCGGTAAATGGTTGCCTGCTTCCAAAGCCCCGAATCTGGCTATTGGACCTTGCAGCAACTCTCAGAGGGCTTAAGAGTCTAAAGTGGGATTGAAACAAGATGGGCATGAATGGGATGCTCATGAAGAGCCTTGGGTCCAGCAAAGGAGATCCTTCCCCCCAAGCCCCGCTCTCTCTAAAACCCCATTCTCAGGCAATCAGAACTAAGGTAAAGACAGATTAACCAGGCCTTCCTTCTCTACCAGGACGCTGCTGTGCAGCTCTGGCTACAGAAGGGGATGCCTGCCAGCAAACTGATCCTTGGCATGCCCACCTATGGACGCTCCTTCACCCTGGCCTCCTCANCAGACAACAGAGTTGGGGCCCCAGCCACAGGGCCTGGTGCTCCAGGTCCCTATACAAGGGAAGGAGGGATACTGGCTTACTTTGAGGTAAGAAGGCCTTTAGCTATCCTGAGTATGGTGGAGGGCCAGGGGTGCCTGGGAGGTGAGAGGACTTCTCCTGCAGTTGCTGAGTAAAGGTGGTAAGCATGGAGAATTCTGGCAAATGGTACTCTGTTCTATCCTGACCATCTTGTATATATCCTTAAGCTCAGGTAACTAAAGTCTAAATCCAGAGTTCTAGGCTACTCCACAGAACCTACTGTGTTCTCTGCTTCCTCAGATGGAAATTTCTTAACTTCTGGTCTCCTCTTGGCATGAGGGGACAGGTACTTTAATCCCAAAGGTTCTAGGAGAAAGACAACTGACCCAAATAATCATGGCCAAATTAATTAAAGAAGGCTTTTTAAAATTTGTGTACATAGGCTGCCTCCCCCTAAGGCAGGGTTCAAGAAGTCAGCATTAGACCTGGAGAAGATGAGGTTTTTATAGCTCAGGGGTAGGGGGTTTCAAAATGGGGGAGTTGTCAGGCAAATAGGTGGGGTTACAGGAACAGAACTTAAGCATAACAAGTTAGTCATAATGACCTCCTAAAACAAAGACATGATTGCAAGGTAGTCATAACAACAACCTTTTAGAAACAAAGGCAAGGTTGTTGTTTCCTGGAACAGGCAGTACAGAACCATTTGTAGTTAAGCTTACAGGTGGGGCATAGCCCAGTCCTTGAAAAACAGAAATTTTATCATAAACAGGAATGAGCCCAGTTTGTCTTAAAAGATGGTTTTTAAGCCTAAGGTGGAGGCAGGTCTGTTTATCAGTACCTACTAGTGTTCTTCTTCCCCCTAACACAGCTCTGTTCCTACAGGTCTGCTCCTGGAAGGAAAAACACAGAATCAAGGACCAGAAGGTGCCCTATGTCTTCCAAGACAACCAATGGGTGGGATTTGATGACATGGAAAGCTTCAGAGCTAAGGTGAGATCTAGTTCTACTGGGAGGGAGTGGCCCCTGGCAGATCTAAGGCCTGTTAATAACACCAGCACTCAAACTCTCTTCATGGATGAATATTCTTGTAAATTCCCCACATTTCACCCCCTTCATGTGATAGTAGTTTGAACATTTATCACCTATTGATGAAGAAGAGACGCAATGAAGGCTAGGGATGTAGAGTGCTCACCTGGCATGTACAAGACCTAGGGTTCAGTCCTTAGTACAGAGAAACACTCATGCACACTCACTCATAGTGTGTGTGTGTGACAGAGAGAGAAAGAGAGAGAGAGAGAGATTTCTCTACATGAGTAGTCCTCTTGACAAGATTTGTATTTTACCAAAATACTGATTCTGTAGGCACATGGAAAGGAAATATACGTTCGGTGGGACATGTGATTTTATCCAGTCTGTTGGTCAGATTTGGAGCAGATTCATGTGTCGTTGACTGACTTACAGGATCCCTTCACCCTGCCCAGTGTGGGTTCCTTTATGTGTTTCCTCTTCCAGGAAAAGATCCTCAGCTCCTGAAGACACAGAGCTACATTTGTTTGTCAGCANGTCTCATGGGACAGACAGTGGCAGGGGCTTTCAGAAATGTTGATGAAGCACGTTGTGGGAATCTAGAAAGAGTAGATGCTGTTCAAGGAGGTAGGAGGAAGGCGTGTGGAGGCAGTGTGCTTGAGGCAAGTCCTAAAGTCAGAACNTAGTCATACAGGGAGGAACTGTAGGCAGACAGGGTGGAGAAGGAAGAGATGGACCCTGAGAACAGGGTGAGACCCATGAAGGAGAGTGAGGCCNGTAATAGGTCCAGACCACCCTAACTGTTAGCTCCCAGACACACTCCACAGACAAACATCATGATGCCCTGAGTATCTCTGAGGGAACACACAGCCACAGTATNTTCCCTCAGCAATCCTGAGGGTGACAAAGAAATGAAGATATGAAGACAAAGCTTGCTTCAGAACTTTCAGGAAGCTGAGACCCGATTCCCTGTAGTAACTGAGCCTGTAACAACCAGTAGGTAATACTTTANTCACCTACATCTGCTCATCCCCCCCACCCCCAGGTCAGCTATCTGAAACAGAAGGGACTGGGAGGGGCCATGGTCTGGTCCCTGGACTTGGACGACTTCACTGGCTCCTTCTGCAACCAGGGCCAGTACCCCCTCATCCGGACGCTGCAGCAGGAGCTGAGTGAGTAAGGGGCAGGGGACCAGAGGCTGAAAGCAGAGAGTGGTGTGCACTTCCACCCCTCTCATAAGTCTTTCTTGTGAGGAAACAACTGTGCCCCAATATTGTGATTTCTCAAATTCCATGCGCCCCAGGAGCTAAGGAAACTGTTGAAACTATGCACTTTTGCACCCCTTTCCTGTCTNTTGTTGGCAATACGTGCCAGAGTGTGGTAACAAGGATTCCCTCCAAAGTCTTGGCCTGGGGACAGCTCTTACCAAGAAGAAAGCCAGGCCTCACCCTGTCATGTGGGACCCCTAGGTGCCCCTCACCAATATACGGTTAGGTGTCGCAGCTGGTATGTGGTCGCCAGCTGCCTACTACTGTGTAGTCCTAGTTGTCTACCAGGCAGCGCCTAGCTGTTGTGGCTGTGGTCTGGATGTGGTGTGTGGGGAGCTGGGCTTCTGCCTCCTGTGGCTGCTGCTATGTGTTGGCTTGTGGTTTGGAATCTGTTGGGCCAGTATTGGTTGTATCTTCCTTGTCTTTCTAGGTCTTCCATCCCTGCCTCCAAGAAGCCCAGAACAGGAAGTACCCAGACCACACCAGCCCCCGGAGCCAGAGCAGGGACCCAGCCCAGAGCTAGATACCTTCTGCCAGGGCAAAGCTGATGGGCTCTACCCCAACCCTGGAGAAAAATCCAGTTACTACAGCTGTGCACAGGGGCGGCTGTTCCAGCAGAATTGTCCCCAGGGCTTGGTGTTCAGTGACTCTTGCAAGTGCTGTACCTGGAGTAGAGTCCCTGGAACCCCATCCACCCCAGCCTGAGGCCAGGCCTGGGATTCCCCCAACAGCCTGCCTCTGCTTTTCCTGGAGGCTGCAGGCTTCTCTGTTCTTTCAATGANCNGGCCTCTGCTCAGCTTCTTGGCTTCCTTTTTGTCTCTTCTGGCCTNCCCCTTTACCTGCAAAATAAACTCGTAGTTCTCACCCCCGATGCAGTAACTCAAAGAGGCTAAAAGCATGCTGTTGACTCAAAAACTCCCCTAAGGGACCAAGAGAAGAGGGTGGCATACAGCAGGCAAAGGTCAGAGCCAGAAGGTCCAATTAGGATGTGCCAGGCCCCATGAAAGTCTCACCTCATTGAGTCCACCTGCCCGCAAGCATCTCCCAGCATACAGGGCATGGGCAGGCTCCGCACATCCACCGGTCATTGGTTCGGGAGCCTTTGGGGAAAGATGCTTAACCTCTGCTTGACAGTTATTTCCCCAATGGACACGTGATGGCAGCAGAGAAGATTTTTTCCCAGTTTACAGCTCTGTCTGCCGCCACCAGTGACCCCACCTGCCTGGGCTCGAGCACTCTGCATAAGGACTATCTTGGTACTAAGCATTCACTTGGAAAAGAAGCCTATTGGGGCCTTTCACGNGTCTCATCTCCACCACCACCCCCAGTAGGCAGATAACAGAACTATCGTTATCTGCATTTTACAGGCATCTCAGCTGAAGACTGATTCCAGCCAGTTCTGAGTCCAGAACAGAGGCCTAAAATGGACCAAGACAAGCATGTACCCCGAAGACCACCTACTAAAGGGTGATCTAGCTGGGTGGGGTGTCCCATGCCTACAGTCTCAGTATTCATGGGGCTGAGGCAGGAGGATTTTGAGCACCAGGGCAGCCTGGGCTATATAATGACACACTGTCCCAAACAATCAAACAGAAAAGAGCAATTGAATAATACACATCCCTTGCAGCTTCGGGTGGCACTTTGACTGTTGCATTTAAAGAAAATCTTCACAGTCCCTAAAGGTCCATCCTGAATGGCACTTGCTGAAGCCTGGTTTGGGGAGGTGACTTGGATGAGCTGTTGGGAATGAGTTAGGTCGGGGGAGAGGTTGGTGACTGAGCTCTTGTTGAGTGCAGACACAGAGCCCTCAGAACGCCTTGCCTACTCCTGTACCCTGCCTACCCTCTGACCTTCTGTAGTCTGTTGCGCTGCCCAGAACTGTCTGCTTTTGCACATATTCCCACCCTTTGGGCTCTGAACCTGAAGAAATTCCTAACTGTTTAGAGTAGGGTCCAGGGGCAGCTTCCTTATGGAGCACACCTGAGTTCAGGGATGGCTCTAGGCCCAGCACGTACTAATGGCTTCAGGTAAGGAAACAGCCTAGGGNTTCCTTCTGTCAGATGGGGGCACTCCTGCTGTCTGGGTGACTGGGAGGGGATATCTGGTGCCTGGTTGAGGGTCAGCATTCTTTCCTCTCCCTTTGCCTTCCATCTGCTGGCTAAGTCAAGAAGCCAACACACTCCCGTGTCAATAAGAATATGCCTTCCTGAGTGTTCAAATGGCCAAAGTCCTCCCAGATAGCAAACCTTTTGTCTGTGCTAGTTTTATCCATAGAGAAGTATGGCCCATGGCCTCTCTCTGGTCTTCATGACCCCATTTCCCCCCAGACCCATGCCCCTGCCTCAGCCCAGGCCAGGTCACCTCTCAGACACAGTTTTTCCCTCGTCTCTCTGCTCCCTGACTCTACCTTCTCTAGTCCATCCTCCACACCCAACCAGCTTGAGCTTTACAATCACTTCCCTTGCTTAGAAATGACTAATAGCTTTCTCAGCCCAAGGAATAAAGTCCCTAGCAGCAGCAGCAGCAGCAGCAGCAGCAGCAGCAGCGTTGAGACCCTTGTCAGGCCCCGGCCTCATTTCCCGATCTGACCTCCTCTTACCACACGAGTTCCATCCCCTAGCACGCAGCTGTCAGTGTTAACCTCAGGCATCCAGATCCCAGTCTGGCACCTTCAGGTGGCCCCCTCACCCAGCTTACCCAGGTGCACCCCCTTTTCTGAATGGATCTTTCTNAGTCTGAAGCACTCAGTACACCTGAAGCCGTTTGTACTCATGCTGATGCTTCTACCTCCACTGTGGGCTCTGGGCCCATGCCTGTGTCCTCCACTATAACTGACCTCCCCACAAACCAAGCATCTGTAACATCTCAGTCCTGGAGTCAGGTAGCACATAGGGGTGGGGCAGTGTGCAGTTCGGGGTGGGGATGGGATGAGGGGTAGTGCAGCATGTCCAGGACTGGGCTTTCCAGGGCCANTATCAACATTCAGCAGACAGTGAACAAATGGACACTTCCAGGTGATAGTGAGTGCTAGAAAGGAAAGCCTGTGAGGCTGGAGACCGGAAGTGGGTGTGGGTGGGAGTACTGTGCAGTGTGGTTGGAAAGATCCCTCAGCGGAGGTCACATTAGAGCTTCCTAAAATCCCCAAAGACTTGTCCATATCATCCTCAGATGTTGGGTCATTATGGGTGGCCTGCTCTTCCCTGGCTGCTTTGTTGACTCAGTTCANAGGCCAGAGCCCTGTCTTGGTTCTCCTCACTCACCTTGCCCTGGCCCTGGTCCTTCCTCTAGCATGATGCCTTGTCCAAAATCCCAGTTCAGTGACTTCAATCACGGCCTCCTGCACAAGTCCC
>LZPO01037266.1:1737065-1756911 GCA_001675575.1 Neotoma lepida
GTAGGCTGGAGAGGTGGCTCAGTGGTTAAGAGCACTGGGTGCTTCCCTAGTGGACTGGAGTTCAGTTCTCAGCACCCACATGGCAACTCACAACTGTCTGTAACTCCAGTTCACACGGTGCACATATATATGCATGCAGGCAAAATACCCAAACACATAAAATAAAGTACTTGTTGAGTGAATGAATGAGCTTTGCTGTAGAGCAGGTCTGGTGCAGACCCTGATCTTAGCTATCAAAAGGACATTTTCACAGAAAAGCAATAATCATGCAGTNTGTTGCATTTCCCACAGAAGTTCTAGTCAGAACTCATCCCTTGCACAGAAAAGACCTTGGCTGAGGCTGTAGGAGGTAAATGAGATGTAACCGAGTCTCAAGGCTCGATCTCCTGGAGTTTATAGAACACACACCACAAAGGATTGTAGTTCCCGATGAAATGAGCCATAAACAAGGAGAAAGGAACAAACCAAATACGTTCAAAGAAAAGAGAGAGAGGTTGTCTGGCTGGATGGTCAGTGAGGTTTTTACACAGCTTATCAGTGTCGAGCTAGGGCCCTGACTGGGGTTCAGCTCACAGTAGTTCCAGCCAATAACCATGACCTCAAGCCTGAGTCAGCCCTTCCCTGTCCAGGGTGTGTTCAAATTGGAGGGCTAGGAGAGGGGGGAAATACAGACAGGGAGAGCTTGTGCTGAGTGTGGCAGAGGAGAGTCAGCTGGAGCCCTGCGCTGACTGCAGTGGGCTGGAGCAGCTCAGGAGGGAGGGTGGCAGGCACGTCAGGGTTAACCTGATTTTCTCTGTGAACAGTTCAGTGCCGGAGGATTCCTCCCTTTTCCTCAAGTGGTGTGAAATATAAGAGGGCCAACAAGCATGATGTCGCAACACCAGGAAGTGAAGCAACTGTTTTGGAGAAAACATCCCGCCTTGATGAAGGCAAGGCTCCAGGCTGTGTCTGTGGGTAATCCTGGTTTTAGAAAACAGTTCTGCTCAGGAGGCTGGCTTGTCCGGGAAGGGGTGGGGACAAAGATCTCAGGATGGAGATGGGAATGAAGATAGGCAGGGCCACGGGACTGCTGGAGGTGGGGGAACAGGGGTGGTGAAGAGCCACTGTGGAGCACCAGGCTTCTTGGGAGAGCTGGAAGCTGACCACCTACAGGGAGGAGCACAGCCTGGGAATTCCCGGAGACTCTGGGTATCTCCAGGGAAGAGTCCGGTCTGGAGTAGTTACCATCCTCTGCATCCTTGATTCCCGTCTTCCCAGCCCCATGATCCCTCCCACACACNAGGCCAGCCGCCCAGCTTGGAGAACCAGGGGGCCACAGACATTTCAGCTAGTTCTTTTTCCTGAACCCATGCCTAAAAATCTCTACCTCATTGTATTGTAATTGTGGGTTCACACAACTGTCACCTGTATAGACTACAAGCCCCTAGAGGGTCCTCCTCCCTCAATATTACCTGCTCTGGCCCCATCCACCCTCACTCCCAACACCAGGAGCATTTGGAGTTGAATGAGGGTACTGTGGNTGTGTCCCCATCTCCGCCTGGTCTCTAAATGGCACTCCTCAGCCTTGGTCTGGGTGTTGTCCTCTCCTTAGGAGCTACTGTCCCTTGGATGGCTTTAAAAAGCATCTTTATGCTAATGACCCCGAGTGTGCCTACCTCCAACTTAAACCTCCCTCCTAAACTCACATGTGCAGCTGCTCTGGCCTGCTTGCTCTGCCTGCGCAGAAGCAACAAATCATTCACCTTTGATGTGCCTGAGATAGACCTGACTCTGAAGCCACCTCTGGTGCCTTCCTCTAGAAGTGTACCATAACCTGTCCATCCTGCTGAAGGTAGGACCCTAGGGGAGGTCCTGGCTGCTCGTTAGTCGTTCTTTACATCCAACTCATTAGTAAATTTGTTGGCTTTCCCTTCAGTAAATGTCTACAGNCTGTGAGCGTCNTTCTGCCTCCATCCTTTCAGCATGGAATAGGTGTTGTGGTCTGAACNAGACCCCTCCCCTCCCAGGGCTCATATATTTGGATGCTTGGTCACCAGGGAGTGGAGCTATTTGAAAGGATTAAAAGGCCTAGGAGGCGTGGCCTTGTTGGAGGAAGTGTGTCACTGGAGGTGGGCACGAGGTTTCAAAAGCCCAGGCCAGCCCCTTTCTCTCTCTCTCTCCCCCTCTCTCCCTCTCTCCCTCTCTCCCTCTCTTTCTCTCTCTCTGCCTGTGGATCAGGATGTAGCTCTCAGCTACTGCTCCAGCACCTGCCTGCACACTACCATGATGCTAATGGACTAAGCCTCTGAAACTGTAAGCAAGCCCCAATTAAATACTTTCTTTTATAAGAGTTGCCGTGGNCATGTGTCTCTTCACAGCAATAGAACAGTGACTAAGACAATAGGCTACCATGCCTCCTGTCTGGGCCTTGTTTGTTGCTATTTGTAGCCCAGTGTAGCAGCACATTGCCTACAGTCCCATCTACTAGAGAGGCTAAGAGGGAGGATCACTTGAGCCTGAGAGTTCAAGGCAGGCCTAGGCAATGGAGCAAGAGCGCAGCTCAAAATCTTCAAATTAGTGCTTCATACTCTGACCTTTTCCACTTCTGTCACTCTGCCCGTCTTCCACAGGGCAGCAGGAGTGACTCTGCAAATGTGAATCCTACCCTGAACCCCACTTAAACATTCAAGGATGTCCAATTACAGGAAGGACAAGACCCCTCCCTGGTTACGAGGGCACCATCACCTAGACCCTGCTTTTCCCCGCCCTGCCCCTTGCCTCTCTGGGCTCCATCCACTGGTCACAGTGAGCTCCTTGCTTGTGCATTCTTTTCCCTCTAGGACCTAGCCTGTGGTGTTCTCCACATGGACCACTTTCCCCTCTTCTAGGCTAATCCCTAAATCCCTCAGATTTTACCTTAAGCCTGTCTTCTGGGAGAATCCCTCCTAACTATACAAATCCTCCACCAGCCTTAAGCCCTGACTCAGCTTAGCCAAACCCTGGGCACCTAGTAGGNGCTCAGCAAGTCTATCCTCAGAGAGCAAATGTGCACAGCCACTGGTCCCAGGGGCCTCCTCCTTTTCTCCTCCTAAGCCAGCAGGGACGTACCCACCTCCTCCCTTATCTGTGGAGTTTCTCAAAACTTGCTCAGCCAACACTGTATTTCTCTCTCCTCCAAAACTGATTCAGAAGCAGACAAGGTGCTTGCCCATTTCCTAGCTGTCCTGCTCGGTTTCTAGATATAAATTCAGGGCACTGCAGGAGAAGAGCAGGGAGAATGGAAAATAACCAGCAGGAGAAGTGGTGGACTCCAGAGGCTGACGGGCTCCTCCAGCCACACCCACAGTCTATAGTTAGTCGCTGACTTCCCTTCCTGGCAAGAGCTGCACTGGTTATCTAGGGCAGTCCCAGTTTCAACTCCTCCATCCTATTGTCTGAAGCGTCTCCTGGACTTCCCTCAGCCTCACTCCATCTTTCTTCTCTTGCTCCCCATTTTTCCCCTCCAGGAAGCNCTGCAGGACANGAGATCTATGTGGAAAGAGCCTGAGCTGGCTTGAGCCTCGTTCTTCCACATAAAATATGCACNACTTTAGGAAAATGACGTATCTTTCCTGGGNTTCAGTCTGCTTACCTGTAAGAGAGAGAATGGCAACAGGATTTGATGGGGGGGGCATATCGGGAATAATGTCTTGGTACCCGTAAAAAGCCACTTCTCTCCCTTCAGGGTGGATAAATGGTGTAAAGTCATTTACAAGAAACTCAAGCATACACACATATGCGTGNGCACGCACACACGCATCACTCACGCCCTCCAGGGCTGCAGTGAGGTGATGTTTAGACAAGCAGTATAATCATTCAGTTGATGTGTCTGTCAGGCAATAGTTCTATTGTCTGCCTTGTCCTGTGACCTGGGAGGAGAGCCAGGTCATATCTATAGCTCCAGCTCCATGAGGAGGTACCCAGGCTCTGAAGACTGGCCTTAGGCAGATGGGAGAGTGTCCCTTATGCCTTGGGCTTCAACTCAGGATCAGGGTGTGTCTCCTATCAACGAGTCCCTGGAAAGATGGTTCTTGGTGTGAAAACAGCTCAGAGCACTGGTTGTCTGGCAGTGACTATGTGCCCTTTCCCACAGTCACTCTGACCCACTCCCCTCAAGACTTCAGAATGCCCTGACCCAGGCTCATCACTGAAGGCTGAAGAACCCCCAGGTCCCCCCAAGACCCCCTTAGTAACTACCTCTTAAGGGACAGAGCAGAGTCACGCAGCCCATCTACTTTTGTGGGGATTCTTGGTTCACTGACAACCTGGGCAGTCCTGCCAAGTTCATTCACAAAAGGAGCTAGCACTTTTCTCAGACCATAAAGGCGTTACCCTCCTCAGGGTCCGCTCCTCAGGAGAAGTCACTCTCAATCTTAACCTTATCCCCTGTACTATCTCCATCTCTGTCTCCATCTTCACCTCATTTACCAAATGGATCCTAGAGTCTAGGCTCAAAGGCCATCAGCCGCAGGCTCTGCCATCAGCAGCTAAGGGACATGGAACAGTCACCTGTCCTCTGTCAATGCTGAAAGCAACCTGTATTAGTTTCTTCTGGCTGCTGTAGCAAATTGTCACCAACTTTGAAGGTTTTAAACAACACAAATAATAATATCCTAAGCTCTGGGCATCAGAAGCCCAAAATAGGTCTTAGGCAGTCACATCAAGGTATCAGCAGGATTGTATTCTCTCTGGAAGCCTCAGAGTGGAAGCAATTTTTGTGCCTGTCCCCCTTCTAGAAGCTGCTGCATTCCTTGGTTTGTGACCCTTTGCTCCATCTTCAAAATAATTCCCTCCAATCTGTTTCCATTGTCACTTTCCCTTTTCTGTGTCTGGCCCTCCATAATTTCCATTATTAACCTATCTAGAATGATCTTTCCATCTGTCTTAGTTACTTTCCTACTGCTGTGACAAAGCACCAAGACCAAGACAACTTACAGAAGAAAGAGTTTATTGGGGGGTTTCTGTTTCAGGGAGTGAGTCCATGGCCATCATGGAGGGGAGCATGGCAGCAGGCAGGCAGGGAGGCAGGCATGGCGCTGGAGCAGCAGCTGAGAATCTCCATCCTTATCTGCAAGTAGGAGGCGGAGAGAAAGAGAGAGGCAGAGAGGGTAACTGGGAATGTCATTGGCTTTTGAAACCTCAAAGCCTGCTCCAAGTGACATGCCCCCCAATCCTTCCCAAAGAGTTCTACCAACTGCAGACCAAGTATTCAAATACATAAGCTTATGGGGGCCATTCTCACTCAAACCACCACACCAACTAAGAAGCTTAACTTTTCCAAAGTCCTCTTCTAGGAAAGATAACATTAGCAGATCCTGGGAGTCGGGACACAGGCTTCTTGAGGCTGCCATCATTCTCTCTATCCACATTTTTCTGTATAAAGCTCCTCCCCCAAAACTCCTGAACTCTGCAAGCTCTGGAGAGCATCTTCCTACCTCATCTTAGGTCAGAGGGCCTGGTCTTAATGATCCCAAGGATAGAGGGTCTATAGATGCCTGGTTTTGTGTTGAAGGTCCTTGAAGGGAGTTCTTGCTGGTGTCTGACTCGCTTCTTGATTACAGGGAGAGGANGCCATGTGTCTCTTTCTGTGTGCACCTGCAATTTAGTAACTAGTAGATGAGCNATGGAGCCCTCTGAACTGCAGATAGTGAGAACAGCACAGAAGAGCAGGAGTTAAGGTGGCAGGGGAAGAGAAAAATTACTGGAAGTAGTTTTTGCATTATCCTGGAGCAAGTGAGGCTCAAAGAGGCTGAGTAATGTCCCTAAGTCATCAAATGCCAGAGCTGAATGGGAGTGTAGGGATTTTTCCCATTCTATCAAAGCACAGTATGGTTGGGGTCCCTAAAGACCTGACTATATATAACCAGCATTTCTCTCCTGGCTGGGCTATCTTGACAGTCCACCCTTGTTTGTTGAGACAGAGTCTCTAATTGGCCTTAGTCTCATCAGTCCTGCTAGACTGAACCCTAGGGATCCTCCTGTCTCCACCTCCCCAGTGCTGGGTCACAAGCCAGAGCCACTGCATCTGGCTTTTTCACATTGGTTCTAGTGATTAAACTCTGGTCCTCACATTTGTACAGCAAGTCCTTTACCAGCTGAGCCATCTCCTCAGCCCCGATGCATATTTTTAAGTTTATTTGTAGCTATTCATGGTCTTTAAACACTAACAGGTTCATATCTTGTTTTATCTTCTGACAGTTCAGATTTTTCTTACCATGCCATTATTCAGTCTCCTTATATAGAACAATAAAACTGTAAGATGTCTTTTGCAAAAATAAAAATAAAAAAAACAACCTACATATAGATACTTTGGGGATCATTTTATTTTGGTGTGCTAGGAATGGAACCCAGGCCAGGAAGCACTCTACCGATGAACTGTACTCCAAGCCTCTATAGGTTTTTCAGATCACCATGGATAGCATAAACGTATTATCTTTTACCTTACAATAGAGGAAATGGTAAAAATAATTATTCTGGGCCTGGAGAGATGGCTCAGAGGTTAAGAATATCGGACACTCTTGCAGAGGACCCAGGTTCTGTTCCTAGGACCCATGTGGTGATTCACAACCAGTTCNAGGGAATCCAGTCCCTCGTCTGGCCTCAACAGGCACCAGGCACACACGCAGTACACATAATATAAGCATGGAAAAGATATATACATAAGATAAAAGATCAATAAAATCTTTAAAAATAGTTATGTTTGGTATTTGTCAAATGATTGGTTACAGCAGCATAATTATGAGATCAATCTTAGTTATTCCTACTTGTCAAGAAGAAACATTNGTTTTATTAAGTTTTCATAAATAAAATGTATTAATTTAAATAATTCAACAATTCTACTGTAAACAGCCATACATCTTTCTTTGAAATGAAACATTCTGACATTCAGATACAAAGACTGACACAAAAAATGTCAATACATTCACTTAGTTTAAAATACGGGGGCCGAAGAGATTGCTCAGGGGGTAAAGCTTGCTGACGACCTGAGTTTGATCCACAGAAAGTGAGAACTAACTTCTGTCCTCTGTCCNCCACATGCGCTCTGTGGTATGCCTCATGCCCCCACTCACTGAATAAATAATGTTTAAGTGTCATTTTTAAAAATCTGTCTGGAGGTTTAAGAAACACTGACAGCCAGTTCTGACTTTCTAGCCGGGATGGTTGTCACTGCAGTCACTCTGACATGAACGGGATGCATAGTAAGTCTTACCGAGACTCTCTCCTCTGCCCCTGTTGCTCAGCCAGAGCGGTCTATCCCTGCCGTACACAGACAGTAGCTCCTCTTTCATTACATCTCTAAAGGTCCCAGCCACAAACTCAGCTCAGGAAGAAATAACTAAAGAGCATCAACAAAGAACCTACCTTGGCTAGGCACGGTAAGAGAGCATTTATCTGTAATCCCATNACTGGGGAGACTGAGGCAGGGGAATAGTGAGTTCCAGTTGGAGCAGAGCTACATAAACTCTTTGTCAACAAAGCAAAACAGAAAAACCAAATCAAACCTGGAGTCTTGACTGTTGACCCTGCAGGATCAGTCACGTGCCTATGAAGATAGGCTTCTCTACAAACTCTGGTGCTGGACCTGCCAGACTGAACCAAGTGACCAACCAGAACCTCTCCAGTCATTTTGGNCTNGATTCTAGAAGAGAGGTCAGCAGACCACGGCTCTCGGGACACCCCTGAGTAGTATCAATGAAGTTTGACTGGAGCACATCCATGTTTGTAGGGTCGCTATTATCTACGGCCACCTTCCTGCTATACGGACAGAATTGAGCAGAAAACAGATTAAAAAGCACCTAACATTGTAGGAGCTAGACACCTAGCCAATGTCAGAGAAGAAACTGCCCAGGACTCAATGAATAAATNAACAGACTTTATTATTATGATTAACATTTGTTTGTCTGAGATACGGTTTCACTCTGTAGACCAGGCTGGCCTGGAACTCACAGAGCTCTTGCCTTCCAAGCGCTGGGATTGAGAGTGTGTGCCACCATGCCCAGCTTAGTATTTTATTTTAGTTGACACAAGTAGAGTCCTTCCTNTTTAATCTACTCTCANTTTCCTTTACCAGGTTATACCTACACAAACTGAGATGCAGTATTCTTTTCTTTTAATAATATATTTTACTTAATGCAATATATTCATAAGACTAACATTTTGATCTAAAAATTATTAACATTTTACTTTTTTGTTTCATCTTGTTTTTATACTTGCAGCACATTTTAGTAATCTTTACATTTTGTCCCAACTGAACTTTAAATTTTCAAAAGGAAACAATAATTCCACGGAAGACTTTAACATACATTGTTTTTTGTCAGATGGGNCTTGAACTCTCCATGAACCTCAGACCCTCACTGTACTCAGGATGCTCCTGCCTCAGCTTTTGAAGTGCTNTTAATATAGAGTCAAAGATAATATGTCATCAGGACAATTGAAAGANAACAGTTCTNTAAATTCAATGGCATTAACTGATTGGCTCTGTCTGTGAAACAATAACAATGACCAAAAAGCAAGCCTTTGGAAGTTCGCTTACTTTTTATGGCCAGATATTCTTATAAATCCAAGGGGGAAAATGTAACCAAATTAATCATTATGGATGTCTAAATGGAATTGATGTTTACGGTTATGTAGGTTATTTATATAGGTTCAATAAGAGCCTGCCATTATTTGTTACTGTAATGTAATTGGATATTGACTATGCCAAAAATTCCATTTANTTAAATGTNTGTTGAAGAAAAAAAATCTAATGGCATTTATTAAAGTGTGGCAAAGCAGGCTTTATTTGGGACCATTGTTATAGGTACAGGGACCATGGCAACAGGATCTTTCAGTCAGAGAGAGACTGAACTCAATGCCATATCATACGGGCAAGTGGCGACTGAGAGCTCTGTAGGTTGGTGTGACTAAATACTTGATTTTGGGGCATAGTTTAGGAGGGGGCTGTCCATCATGGTGGGGAAGACATAGCAGAATTGCTGATGGGCAGGAAGCATGCAGTTGGAACTCCCCAATCTTGGCTNACCAAGAAGCAAAGAGCAGGGAGTGCTGGCACTCAGCTGGACACACACACACACACACACACACACACACACACACACACACATTTTAAAAAGATTAAAACAAAAAAGAAGAGTGAACACCCAGTATACCCAGGCCTAGCCCTGCTTTGCTTCTGAGATCAAATGAACTTGAGAGGATTCAGGGTAGAGTGGCTATAGACTCTTTCCCCTCCTTTTTATGCACTTTGGGACCATGGTGCTACTCATGTTCAGAGTGAGTCTTCTGTCTTCAGTTAAAGTCCTGGGGAAACACTATCATGGACATGCCCAGAGGTGTGTCTCCCAGGTGATTCCAAAGTCAGTCAAGTTGACAATGAAAATGAACCATCACTGTAGCAGGGGATGGAGCAGGATCATTGGGTGGAAATTACTAAGAAGAAATAGCACATGAGGGTGGGGAGGGGAGTAGGGGGATGGGCTCTAAACCAACAGGCTGACCAGACACCGTCTGGGTGANGCTGGAGGATCAGGAACGAGATCAGCTATCGAGAGTGATCAGGTGTGGAGGGCTGAGTTCTCTCTAACCACACAGCTCTTTACTTCATTACTACTAGATTCTGCACTGACATCTACAGAAACATCCCGATGATGGGCCTCGGGGAAAAAAGGTTCAGAAATGTGGCTGAAGTTTGGTCAACAAAGCAGGTTGGCCACAGAATAAGCTCACCGCTAAGAAACAAAGGCTAGTGTGGGGTCAGTGGGGAGTTCAGTAGCACANTGCTTCAGGGCCCTGGGGTCAAACCCAGCACTGCAGAAGAGGAAGAGAAGAGGGGAGGGAAGAAGAGAAGGAGGAGCTANGCTTGACTGTGGAAATGACACCTATGAGGTTTTCTAGAAAATGCTCTTTTGGCTTTATGAGTTAGAAATTCCCAGCTTTACAGGTTATAAATAATTTCATTTCCCAGCAGGCCAAGAATATTAACAAACATGGGTATCTTAGAGAATATTGTGCCCATAAAGATGCCTCATATTTACTTTGCCCACAGAAGTAATTCAAGGCTCCAGGGTGCTACAGAGCCTCGGGCAAAAGCTCGCTGAAAAGCTTCAGCACTGAGGTCTAATTTTCCCAGCACTACAAGAAGAAAGTGTGTGTCCACCCACAGCTCTCTTATGCCAATGGAGGTCCATTATAACCCAATAAACAATATTAATTTAGTGATTCTGAATCAGAAAACTGTGAAGTATTATATAGAATTCAGTTCATACCTCAGGGGCAAAAAGTGACCCTAGAGAAGGAAGAACCCTGTACTTTGTTTCATTCAGTAAGTAGCATTGTGGGTGGAGAGAATCTCAGGAAAAATCTGAGGAAAAACCCTAAATAACCCCACTAGCTGATGCTTCCAGACCCCACACTATTGAGCTTTCACTATTTCCCATAAATGTGCCTTTCTGGCCAAACCAACTTCCCCCTGTTTTCTCTAGGCTGCCAGGTGTAGCTACACTTCACTGTGCAGAGCCTATGCAAACATTCTGGCCCAGCATGGAGCCAATGGGGTCATCCTTCCCTTCCTTGGCCTGGCTTTGCAGTTAACCACTCCGTGTTTCTGAAGTAATCGTTTCCTTGGTGTGGCGCTTCTGCTGAAGCCTTTGACCATACATACCTGCTTCGTAGACACAGTTCCCAGCCAGGGATCAGTTTCAACTCCTGCCGGCAGAGGCTCGCTTGGAGGATGACGCCTGCCTGTGAGAAAAAGGGCCCCCTCCTCAGCCATTCACCATGACTGCCCCAGGCAAGAAGGATCCAAGCCATGATGCCTGAATGGCCACCCAGGGTTTCCAGGAACTTGTCTTCTGAGAGGGGGCCATGTCTACCCACAGGCTCTCATGCCTGCCTCCAGCACTGCCCTATTTCTCCACATCTCAGTCTCTCCTGACAGCCTGTTCCTGCCTGGGTTTTTGCCATTTCTCCTACTACATATTCTCCCTCCTCTTCCTCCTTCTCATTCGGCCCTCTGTATGCTGGACAAGTGACTACTTCTAAGCTATATCCCCATTCCCCTTTTAAACTTTGTATTTGGAGACAGAGTCTCTCTGAGTTATTCAGGCTGGGCTTGAACTTGTGGTGGAGCCCAGGCTAGCCCTGAGCTCCTGAGAAGCTGTGATCATAGGTCTACACNGCTAGACTTGGCCATAGGTTTTTCCTCTTGCCAAGGCAATACTTCTGCGCGGTTCCCTCCCTCTTAAGTATACATCCCATTTACTCAGGAACCCTGATCACCGTTCCCTCTTAAAGTCCCCCACCCTTGGGGAAGACTGTCTCATTCAACTTGTCACACATGTAANGCAAGTGATTTGTTTTCTCCCTTGGACATCCATCATTTTTTTGCCAGCCTCTGTCCTTCTCAAGAGCAGACACTGACTGTTCCGCTCACTTTTCTGCCTCTACCGCCAGCCACAATGCCAGGTATCCAGCATGTTCTGAGTAAGCGCTGATTGGATGAGCCGATGAATGGCTCCTGGAGCATGGGACCCTAGAAAGATCTGATGGGGANANGAAGTTAGGACACTGGTTTTGTGGTACCTCCTGAGCCAGCCATCCACAGATGTCCAGAACTGATGGGCAGCATGGAAGTTTGAGAACACTAGGTTCCAAACTTAAAATAGAGTTTGGAGTGGTGTGTCCCTTCGGGATCACGAATTTGCTTCTCTGGCGTTCCACACAAGCTTTACTAAGCAGCCACTGGGCATCAGCACTCAGGTGGGTACACAGGAGGGTNAGCGGCCATAGCCTTGTGCTTATTGACTTCACAGTCTAGCTCGGGACTTNGACATCATAAAATCTCNCACACATGCTGCAGTTATAACCGGATCAGGGATTGGGGAGAGTGACACAGAGTCCNCAGTCAGGCCCAATGAGCTCCACCCTCCCTCCAGCTTCTGCCTTTCCTGGAGACAAGGAGCCCACAGAAATGAGAAGGATGAGGAGGACAGACTAGCCAAAGATGGGCAGTACTGGGCAGCATTTCTGGTGTCCTTTGCACTGTGCACACGTTCTCAACACAGGCATGGCTAGTAGTTTCCGGCTCCTTTTCCTTGTAGCTGCTACAGTGCACAGCATGTTTGCTGGGCATTTCAAAGGGATAATGTCTCCCTCCAGGGTCAAGTGCTTACTGCTACTTCTAAAAGATCTAAGTTCCTTAAGTGAGGGTATCTAGATGTGTATAAGAGGCATTTCAAAGGGATAATGTCTCCCTCCAGGGTCAAGTGCTTACTGCTACTTCTAAAAGATCTAAGTTCCTTAAGTGAGGGTTTCTTCTGCTGTGGTGCAACCCATGCCTACACAGCAGCATCCCCCAGGCTGCTATGGCATCAGGCTTGGGGTCCCAGTGGAAGTCGCTCGAACATGAAGTTCATCCTGCTTGCTGTCCCTGGGTGATAAAAAGCACTTTACCTTTGCCCTAATTAGTCTTAANTGCCAACTTGACACAGCCTACCTGAGAAGAGCGTCTCATGGAGGGATTTCCCAGAGCAGATTGGCATGTGGGTGTGACTGTTGGGATTATTGCAACTCTTAATTGATTTNGGCACACCTGGCCCTCTGTGGGCAGCACCAGTTCTGGGAAGATGNTTCTGGTCTCTATAGTAAAAGAGCCAGCAAGCAGAGGCCAGTGAGCNAACTAACAACATTCCTCCATCATTACCATTTTGTTTCAGGTTCCTACTGGAATTCCTGTCCTGACTTCCCTCAATGATGGAAGCTGAAATAAATTGCCCCCCCGCCTTTAAACTGCTTTAGTAGTGGTGTCTGTCATAGCAATAAAAAGGACATTAGAACAATCTCTGACGTGGAGTCCATGAGACTGTGGCTGATGAGTGTATCATAAAATCTCCAGCCTTTNATGGTTATCCTATANGGCACATGCAAAGGCCCTGTGGTAGGAGAGAGGCTAATCACAAAGTTCTGAAAGAAGGTGCTGGAAGGTATTTACTGAGTGGAACNGGTGTGAGATGAAATAGGAGGTGGTAAGCCNTGGACCATGAGTAAGTGCNTGCTGCTGAGGCAGTGTGCCCGGGGGTGGNGNTTGGGGANGGGGNTGGTGTAGTGTGACAATGTTANGATCACACAAAATATATGGAATTAATAAACTGAGCTTAAGAGCTCACAGGACCAGAAGGCTTACAGCAGTACAAACCCACAAGAGAACTTCTAACAAAGGAAAAGATGAAAACAGGCAGCATTTTCTTCATATCCTGCGCCTTGTCAAGCTACTCTGTACTATCTTCATCAGAAATGGAAGGAAGTCTTCCTCACAGTGCCTCAAACAAACAGGAAACACATCTCAATGGCTACCACTGCNGTCATCATCTTTGGTTCAAAAGAAGCCTGTCACCTTGAAGAAACCTGTGGTGAACTTTGCCACTCAGAGTCTAATTCANGACTGGCCTTCTTGTGTGGTTATTTACAGCATAGGGCTAGAAGGTTTGGGGTGGGGGTGGGGGGCATTGAGAGGGTCCTCCATGGAAGGCTGAGAATCTATTCTGGATAACGTCTAAGGCAGATGGGGGGGAGGCTATCTCTCCCTGGGGTGTTAGGCAAATGTTAAGCACTGTTAACGTGCCTTTAATAATCTTAAAACCACTTCTTGTGTTGGGGATTAATTCCTTATTATAAGTACTCCTCCTAATGCTGATTCTCCTTAAATAAACAAAGATATTCAAGCCAGACAGACAGGAGGGCTGTGTGGTAGCACTTGCCTTTAATCGCAGCTCTCCTGAGGCAAAGGCAGGAGGGTCTCTGTGAGTTCAAGGCCAGGCTGGTCTACATAGTAAGTTTCAGGACAGCCAGGGCCACCCAGTGAAATCCTATACAAACAAACAAATAAGAAAGCTAGTCTACCCTTCCACTGGCACCGGCNGTTCTGGTTNCTGCCCGGACACCTTGATAAAAGTTCACAGTGATCAGTCGATTGTTTTGACTCCTGGGGGTCGAGTGTCAGCCAGAGCTGTTTCAAACAGTTTATATCAGACATTCTTGCCTTGGTAAACTCCAGATGACCCATCAACTGTCTCCATCTCTCCAAGAAGGGAGCACTTCCCCTCCTGGCCTAGCTGAAGGATTAATGTTTTTAGTGAAACCTCAAATTCCCATTGCCTGTGAGGTGTGCTATGATTGGTCCAAACATAGGTCTCTGCTTACGTGTGGCTACTCAGGAGTTGGCTGGGGGCATCCTGCTGTGCTGTCTCTCATTGTTGCAACTTTAGGCCTGGTAAAGCCTTCCCTTGAGTGTTCTTTTCTTATCTACTTTTAGAAGTCTGGGCTGAGCTGCTGGCACAAGAAAAAACGCAGCAAGGACAGCAGGGCAGCAGAAATGGGGCAGCCGAGGGGCAGCAGCAGCAGGCAAGCCCAAGAGGCGGGAAGGCAGTTTGCTGCTTAACAGAAGAAGAGGTGAGGCTTAGGCAGCCGAACTGCAAAAGCAGCAAAGGGCTGACTGCCTGACAGCTGAAGAAAAGACGGTTAAATGGTGTGAGAGAATGGCCAGGGCAGCAAAGNGGGCTGTTGGNAATAGGAGAGACGGAGAGNCGGGAGGCTGGCGCTGTAGAGAACCAGAGAAGAGATGCTGCAAGCCCTGGTCCCTGGAAGAGCTCCAAAGAGCTGTTAAGCCTATAGAGTCAAGGGTCTCGGATACCCAAGACCAGGAAGCGAAACACTAGCTGCTGTCAACGGCTGAGGAAACTTGATGCCCAGGCCTGCCTGGAAGGTGTGATGCTGGCTGCTGCTGTGAAGGCTGAGGAGCCCATATTTCCTGGGTCGGCACAAGGGCTGTAACACCTGTAGAGCTGAGAGCCCCTGTCCTGGAGTCTAGAAGGTTCCACCTACTGCCTTTCCTGATTGCTGCCACCATGGCTTCTCTGTTGTCTAATGTGGAGGAGCTAAAGGCCCCCTGAGGCAGCTAAAGGCCAGCATTGGAAGGACTGCTTGCCTACCACAGGTTTCTACTCAGGCAGAGCCAGANGATCTGAGAGAGATGACTGGTGACATCATCACTACCTAGTGGAGCTATAAAAACGAGAGGACTTGATTGAGAAGCCCTCTCTCTAATCCATTCTGGCCCCTGAGTTCTGAACTTTTCACTCACTGTCTACTAGTTGTATGTTATATACAGTCTGCTAAAGATGGAATTATCCTGGCTCTTTGTCCTTAGCAAAAAAAAAAAAAAAAAAAAAAAGTGTCCATAAACAGGGACCAGAGCTCACAGAGTTTCCCTGACAAGTATCTTTGTTTGCTTTGCTCTGGTGGAGTTTTTGTTGTTGCAGCCAGTAGGTCTTTGGGGTTTTGTGAGGGTTTTTTCTTTGTTTGTTTGTTGCTGCTGCTGCTGTTTAGGTGAACATGGCAGCTGTCTCTTATACACATCTAGATGTGTATAAGAGACAGGCACTTAGGAGACTAACGCAGGAGGGCTGTAAGTTTGAGGCCAGCCTGAGCTACATCTTGACTCTTGTCTTGGAAAAACAACAGTAGAAAATGAAATGCCTTTTGTTAGTGCAGAGGGTGGAAGCCAGGGCCACGCAGGGCAGAGCACTTGCTTCATCTAAGCTACTTCTTTCACTGAGAGCCCCTGGACGCCACTGAAGGATTTAGAGTAGGGATGCCTCATTGAGTTTGGGTTTCAAAAGCATCACTGAAAGGAGAGGCAATGTTGATCTGAGAGCCTGCAGCTGCTGCTCCCGAGAGAATCCNCCACTGGCCATTACTGCCCCCATGTTCACTCTGCGTCACTCCACCACAGTCTTCGGCTTACCTCAGAGCCTTTCTCGCTCTTCTGCACAGGCATTCAAAAGAGGGGGAGGCAGCCTTAGGGCTCAGAGCCTTCTCAGGAATTTCTCTCTCCTGTCCCAATTTCTTAGATTCAATAATCAGCAATTGCTAAAAGGGGGCATTTGGGACTCCTCCCCAGCCCCCAAGGCTCTCAGGTCCTTACCTAGACTTCAGCCAAGTATGCAAACAGCCAGAAACCAGAGAAAATCTGAGGGGAGGCCAGGCAATATAATGGTGGCCTTGTTTGGGTGCCATGTCTTACATAACCCAATTGTGCCTGCTTCAGCCTGGCGGAGGGCCTGGATGGATGGCTGGGGCCACAGACAGGAACTGCCAGGAAACCTGGGAGAGCACTGGCAAGGAGCAAGCGGTAGGGAGAAAAGAAATGACAGGAAGGTTTTGGACCTGTGACTGTCACACCCAGTGAGGCCCTCGATCATCACCCCCATGTCCCTTCAGCTGTCAGCTACTGTAAGACCTGGCCCAAGGCTTTCAAAACTCNAGGGTTTCCCAATGCTCCTCTAGTGGCTCTCCACCTCCACTGGCCAGCAATTGGGTTTACCCACAGCTTAGTTCCTGTAAGAAGAACTATGTGGGGGTGTGGGGGAGTGGAGTGGGATGGGTATAAGAAGGAAGTGTGAAGCCTGTGAAAGAGACCCTGTTATAAAGCTGGGTACCAGGAGAGGCCACCATGCCCAGCTCTGCTGAAGCCAGGATGGGTCTGAAGGTGGCGCTGACAGGTCTCTGGGCTGGGTCAGGTGGCACTGTAGATTTTCAGGCTAAAGGGCTCAGACTGCCCAAAGTGGGCCCAGCCTCCTACGGAGGGGGGGGATGGGCAGGTGGAGAGAATAAAGCCTGAAAGGGAGGAAGGAAAGGATGAGGGTAGTAGGTGGTAAGGCCTCCCCTTGCCTGGGGAGGGGGCAGGAGGAAGAGCAGCCGCCCCTCCCCTGCCACCAGATCTGACCCTGGATTTCCCCACAGGCTTTGCNGTCCTGATGCTGCTCCAATGCTGTGAGTACCCACCCCCAGCCCCTCCTGAAGGAGGTCTTAGCACAAAAGAATGTTCTTCCGGTTTCTTCTGCGGCTCACAGGGTTTGGGAATACTTGTTAAGCCAAGGTGATGGGTGTATGTATACATATGCTTTAGTCTCCATCTTCCATTTATTTGAACTTTTTCNAAACAACAAACTTCAAAAGGCTCAGATTCAGTGAAGCCTTCTACAAACTGCCCTAGGGAACAGCTATCAGGAGCCACAGGGGTGAGNGAGGCCCNCTGTTTCCTTCCATGGCCAAGCGGTTAAAAGGGATTTCATTTACAGTAAGAGGAATTCGAATTAGAACAAAGGAANAACTTCCTAGCCCCTGTGATAATGAGCCCCAGCTTGGGGACTGCCATCCTGGACAGGTTACCAGGTGGNATCACTCCNACCTAGAAACAGAGAAGAGACCCACAAAGCTACTCTTTAGTCAAAGATCCCACTGTAGGGCAGGGCCTGCAGCCAGAGCATCTTTTGACACTGGATGGCACAGCCAGGCTTCTGTCCTTTTTGGAAGCCACCGCCTTCAGGAAGTCCTCAGTCCTTGGACTGAGTCACACCCTTCTCACTTACCAGCTTGAGTCAGGCAGGGCCAGCTCCTTTCCTCTGAGATTTCTTCATTTTGCTCAGCACACTGTCCCCACCCCTGGCCCACACCTGCACACCACATTGGTGCTCAGTCCCAACCCAGATCTCTCCTTCAGGCTCTGCATACAAGCTGGTCTGCTACTACACCAACTGGTCCCAGTATCGGGAAGGCGATGGAAGCTGCTTCCCGGATGCCATCGACCACTCCCTCTGCACCCACATCATCTACAGCTTTGCCAACATCAGCAACAATGAGATTGACACATGGGAGTGGAATGACGTGACACTCTATGGCACGCTGAATGCACTTAAAACCAGGTGGGGTCACAAACTGACCAGGAAAGGAGAGGAGGGACAGGTAGCTGGGCTGGTCCTAAAGTAGGACATCTTGGTCCAGGAGAGTAATGATCCAAGGANCCTCCTGGGGGCCTTGGCTTCCTTGGGAGGATATCCTGTGTAGGTGATGTGTTGGAATGTTGACAGGGAGACAGGAAGCATCACTGAGAGCTCAGGGAAGGAGTCTCTCTCATCCCCACAACAGCTCTGTGGAGCATGATGCCATTTTTTTGAGTCCCTTTTACCTCTCATTGCCCACTGTGGGAACCTCTGAGTCACCACCANGGAACCCGTGTCTGCCTAGAACACCAATGTCAGGGGCAGGCTCCTAACCNTGCCTCCCTGCAAGCAAGAACTCTTCTATGGGCTGCAGATATGGGGTCTGAGGTGTCATGATGGCTTCACTCCATGCCCCCTCTCCCCACTATCCTGCCCCACAGAAACCCCAACCTGAAGACCCTCTTGTCTGTTGGAGGATGGAACTTTGGCTCACAAAGGTAGGACTCATTGCTGGGGCAGGACGGAGTAGAGTTGAGGTTTGATGTTGAGGGTTACAGTTGCTCCAGANAAGCAGGGCACAGAGGCCTCAGCGGTGGTTGCCTCATATGTCTTTGGGCAAGAGAGAGAGGGACTTAGAAAAAATAACAAAATATATATTTGTTTTCTTCAATGCTCATTTTATAAGTTGCCAGGTTTGCCTCAAATTTACTATGTAGTCCAGGCTAGCCTCAAACTTTGGACAATTCTCCTGCCTCAGGCCCCAAATGCTGGGATTGTAGGCATGTGCCAGGGTGCCTAGCTCTTGCAAAGTTCTTCTTACTACATCTTAGGCATGAGAACAACTTCCAAGTTACTGCCATGAAGGCTGGGAGGGCTGAGAAGGAGCCAATGGGGATGGAGAGGGTTGAGGCTGTTAAAGTGGCCTTGGGGTCATCAGATCAGAACCAGGGTGGTGAGGGGGCTGGAAGACCACCACGACCCTTCCCTACTGTTATGTCCATTACAGCCATCAGATGTCACAGTTACCCCATTTTACAGACAGGGAGATGTGACTCAGGTTGCAACTTGCTCAAAATGGCAGGCCAGTCTGGGACACTAGGAATGTCTGGCCCCTAAGCACATACCTTTATAAGTTCCCAGACTGGGTGCTGTCCCCAGAAGGCTCTCCTAGACCTGGCAGTTCAGGGCCCTTTTCCCAAGCCCTGGAAATCTCATTGTAGGGACAGGGTCCCTGGCATATGAGTGCCAAGCTCATTCTGTGGTGGTTTCATTCTAGATTTTCCAGGATTGCCTCCAACTCTCAGAGACGCAGGACTTTCGTCAAATCGGTTGCCCCATTTCTGCGGGCCCATGGCTTTGATGGGCTGGATCTCGCCTGGCTCTACCCTGGCCCAAGAGACAAGCAGCATCTCACCACCCTGATCAAGGTGCCTGGCATAGGGCAGAGGTGTGGGGAGAGCATCAGCATGTGGGCTAGTGAAGCTCTCCTCATCCAAGAACTTCCCAGGGGTGAGCAGAAGGAAGGAAGGAAGACATGTTAGAGCCACTGTGGGAGGTGGGGATGGAGTCCTAAGGGCCAAAGCCCACGGCTGAGCAGGGTGTCCACGCTACATTACCTATTGACCACTTAGTGAGGTGTCCATTGTCTAACACTCAGTCCCAAACTGATGCCACCAGCTACCCAACACGCACTGTGTACACAGCTCCATCTGAGGGCCAAATAGCTCCAGTTTTCAGAGGCAGAGAGATGGTGTGAACAAATCATCTGCAGTACCATGGTGAATCCCTTTGCCCTTGTAATTTCATGTAAAACAAAGTGNAGACTGAGAGGCACATGTCTTCCAAGGTCATCACTCACCATATGGTGGCCCCTCCAGGACAGGGAGTCATTAAGTGCTGATGGGTGTGCATAGGTTTTGAGGATGATATTGGTCCAAACCATATTGTGTGTGTGTATGCAAGTTTGAGTGTGTGTGTGTGTGTGTGTATGTGTGTGTGTATGTGTGTGTGTGTGTGTGTGTGTGTGTGTGTGTGTGTGTGTGTGTGTGTGT
>LZPO01037266.1:1757210-1774914 GCA_001675575.1 Neotoma lepida
TTCTCATTGGCCTGGTACTTACCAAATAAAGTAGGCTGGCTGGCCAGTGAACCCCAGGGATCTGCCTGCCTCCACTTCCCCAGTGCTGGGGTTACAAGCACGCACCACTATGTCTAGTTTTTTATTCTTTTCATGCGGGTTCTGGGGTCAAACTCAGGTCCTCGTCCTTTATAGACTAAGCCATTTCCCCAGCTCTCAAATCATATTTTAGCAGAAACACAGGGTGGCCTGAGGATTAAGCTGTGGCAGACCACTCACTCTGCCCGAACACCAGGCAGGTCAGGGATCACAGCAGCTGGGGAGGTCAGCAAGGTACTCAAGACCTTGNTCTCCCCACATAAGCCTCTCTCATGCACCTGGCCCCTTTTGCTCCCCTGNTTGCCTCCCACCCAGGAACTAAAGGCCGAATTCACAAAGGAAGTCCAACCGGGGACAGAGAAACTCCTGCTCAGCGCGGCTGTGTCGGCAGGGAAGGTGGCCCTTGACAGTGGCTACAGCATCGCCCAGATTTCCCAGTGAGTCTCTTGCCCTGGCAGTACCTCAGAAGCCTTTACAGGCAACACTCTTTTTCCCACCCTGCCCTAGCATCCGTGAAGATTCAAGAGTTCCAAAACATTGATATAGGAATGTCAGCAAGTCTCTCCCCTCTCCAGGACTCAGTTTCCCAATTGTTAANTGGGCCACAGTGAGCCCTATACTTCCTTTTTCACTTGGAATGTTGTTGGCCAACTGAGAGCGTGGCTATGAATGAATTTAGAAAGAGTCAGTAGAAAGAATTATACAGTGTACTGGACACCCCAGGGTGCTCTCTCCATGCTAAGCCCAGCAGAGTGCTAGATCCAGGAAAGGCAACCAACAGCAAGANAACATTGTGTNTCAGAGCACAGAGGAGGCCGCTCCCTTTNCTATCCAGCCCTTTCTCCTTACACTGTTGTGTAAGCATGCAGCATCTTTCCCAAGGGCACAGGCGAGTCACGGGAAACCCAGGAGTAAGGAGCAAGGATCTTCCATCTCCTTTAGAACCTTAGGGATATAGTTAATCCNGTGTTTTAAACGTCTCGTGGGAAAGAGGTGGTGCACCCATTTGTTNTGAATCTCCGAAGCTCATCTACTGCCTTCCGCCTACTGTCCTTCTCCATAGGGCTATTGAGCACTCCCTCCCTATGAGTGAATGTAGGCTGAGCCAGCCTCTGATGCTGCTCCTTTCACGCTCNGCTGTCCATGGCACTTTTAACCCACTTTTGCCAAGACAAGCATGCCAGGAGTAGAGGCTGAGGTGAAGCAGAGAACAGCTCCTATGTGTGCATGTGTGCGCGTGCATGTGCCTGTGCGTGTGCGAGTGTGCGTGCGTGAGCCTCACAGACTAGCCCATTCTGACTTTCAGGGCACCACCAGGACCCAGAGCCCACACCTGGGAGTGTGTCCGGAGAAGTGGGTTAGCAGCCAGCATGGCANTCTCTGAAGCTACTGGCTTTGGGTCAATGCCCTGTTTCCCAGACGCTCGCTTCCCACATCCTGCTGGGCCATGGTTGTGAAGTCAAGAACACTTCTAATTTCCCACCTCACACCCAACTCCTTTTCCTCAGACACCTGGATTTTATTAGTCTCATGACCTACGATTTCCATGGAGCCTGGCGCCAGACCACAGGACATCACAGCCCCCTCTTCCGAGGCCAAAAAGACACAAGTTCTGACAGATTCAGCAACGTGGTGGGTTCCTGGAAGGAATATGGCAGGGAGTCGAGAAGCCCTGCCACCTGCCGGTGCCCATACAGCCACCCTTCTCTTTTTCTGTACATTCCTTGCAAGATAGGTTATGAAAGCCATTTCACAGACTGGGAGACTGAGGAAAGTCTTGCTGGGTAGACTGAGTGAAGGCAAGAGGGAGCAGAATGAAGAGAGGTTGGGGACTTAGAGGTTGGATCTGGCTTCAGCCTGTCGTTTACTCACCATGCAACCCGAGCCAGCCAGCCAATTTCTGTGTCTGTCACACATTAATAATCCCTTCTTATGCCTACAAGGAGCTTTTCAAGAACAAACCTTTAAAAATCATTTTTTTTAACCAGCATTATCGGTTCCCAGAGGGATGGGGATTCCCAGTTGCACCATGTAACTGTCACCGCACCTGTCAAGGCAGCAATATTAATTGTACAGCCCTATCTGCACACCACCCAGCCCAGCTAACCATTCCTGCTGTCTGTGCCTTACCCCAGGACTATGCTGTGGGGTACATGTTGAGGCTGGGAGCGCCAGCCAACAAGCTGGTGATGGGAATCCCCACCTTCGGAAAGAGCTTCACTCTGGCATCNTCTGAGACTCGGGTGGGAGCTCCAATCTCAGGGCCAGGATTACCAGGCCGGTTCACCAAAGAGGAAGGAACCCTTGCCTACTACGAGGTAGGTAAAGATGTTGCTTCGCACGCTGCCCCAGGGAAGAGGGGCCTCCCTCACCACACACATTCTCCTTTGGGAATAAAAACATGTTTGTTTGCCCTAGCATTCCCTAAGAAGACAACAGGGGAGCTTAAGCCTTTTACTCCTGAATGCCTCCAGCAGTCACCAAGCTCCTAGAATATTCCTCTGGCCTCAGACCTGGGGTCTTCAGTCCAGTCCAGGGAAAAGCAATGGTCAAGAGTCTCTGTGGGTGTGGGCCTCTGATGCCCCAAGTGGTCTGGGACCAGGCCTGGGTATCAGCTCACATTCCTCACATCCCTGTTTAAGATGGAGGAGGCAATCAGATCTCTAAAGCCCTCAGGCTATAGCAGCTGAACTCTGGGGCATTTGCATCTGTTTTTCATAAATTTGCATGAAGCCTGTAGCCCGTGGCCTCAGGAGACAGAGGCTACAGACCGAAGGATGGCTTCTAGTGACATGACAAGCCTCCCACCCCACCCCCACCCTGTTCTCTACTCAGATCTGTGATTTCCTCAAAGGAGCTGACATACAAAGAATCCTTGGCCAGCAGGTTCCCTATGCTACCAAGGGCAACCAGTGGGTCGGGTATGATGACCAGGAGAGTGTCAAAAACAAGGTAGGTCCCCCCCACCCCAGAAGCTACACCCAGAACAAAGAAGGTGAGGAGGCCACATTCCAAGCAGCTAGATTTGCTCTCCTGCCCTAGGGCTGAGGTTGGGTGTGTATGAGTCCTTTGAGGAAGGGCCCCACAGCACAGTTCCCCCACACCTCCCCCAGAGAACCAACCCTCCCTGCTCTGGACCTCCTCCACCAGGTGCAGTACCTGAAAAGCAAGCAGCTGGCAGGAGCCATGGTGTGGGCGCTGGATTTGGATGACTTCCGGGGCTCCTTCTGTGGGCAGAACCAACGCTTCCCGCTCACCAGTGCCATCAAGGAGGCACTTGCTACGGCTTAGCTCTTCCTCTCTCAAATGGTACCCACAACCTCTGGCCAGGAGTCTGGCCACTTGCACTGCTAAGTCCCCCAGTTGGGCCTCAGGTCCCCTTCCTTGTAGGGGTCACAGCATTGAGATTTGGGCTCAGCCCTGGTGAACAGAGAAGCAGGGTAGGACAGTGGCGTTGAGAGAGTCGCACTGTGAGATCAGGTTCCGTACATCTCTGCTGAGGAATGGCAATTCTCAGACTCTAAGCCCAGCACAAAGGAATGTCTTCAGCTCCCTTTCCTTCAGCTCTCCTGACCAGAGGACACCATTTTGGCAAGTTATACCATCAAGAGGGCAAACATCTTACAAGATGCAGTGGCCACATACTAATTATACCCTCTGCAAAGCCCAACTTGAAACCCTCACTTAGGAACATAATTGTATCTCTATCCCACTTCCCTTTCCTAATTCCCCAGCTGCTCAATAAAGCACAAGAGCTTAACAGTGTCTCTTCTTGCTTCAGTTGTCTCTATGGGTCCACGGGCCCATGGTACCCACCTCCCCTGTCTTCTGGATTCCTCTCTCTGAGACTTGGGAATCGGAGCTGACGGTGAGGTCTTGATGCCCTGTGCTGGGCCCTCGGGAGCCTCAGTGGGACGTGGTATCCTCAGACTGGGTGGAAACTTAGGCTTGACCTAAGCAGGGGTGACAGCAATCCAGATACTAAAGCCATTGTCTTGCAGACCCCCAAAACAAGGTCCTTATGGAAAGAGACTGTTGCAGGTCCTTGGAAAGAAGACCTTTAACCCGGCACATTTCTTCTGACCCTCTAAAGGTGGTGAGAGACGACCACAGGATACAGTTAGAAAGCTCAGGAACCCAGAACNTTAGGGCCAGAAAGGAAGGCAGTGCCCTTTCAGGCACCCTCCCTGCTACACAGGCCTGCGGTCTCTCTGGACCCTTGAAAGTTGGCCTTCTAGCCTCATACTCCTAAGTGTTCCATCATTCATTATCTTAAAGGCAGTCCACCCAACTGCTGGACTGAAAGCTGTCAACAGTCTAGTGCTGTCCTTGTCCCCAGNTCTGTCCTTGAGCTCACTCCCCCTTCACACTATTCCCTCAACTCATGAAGAGATCAAAGCTTCCTTGCCCAAGCTGGCCTGAGACAGCAGGTGAGGAAGATGGAAGGGTGTTGGCTCAGAAGACAAGCCAGTTTTCCAGCCTTTAGGGAGAGGGGACACTCTCACTAGGGTCTTGGGAACTTCCAGGAGCCCAGACATGACTTTATTCAGGGAGCCTGGATAGGATGTGTTCTAAACTGACTGGGATTCTATCTGTGGGCTTGGATTCTATGTTGGATGTTTGGATTACCTGACTTGGGATAATCATTAGATGGCTTGATGTCAGTGACTCTGTATTGAGGCACTGAGGCATAGAGAAGCCAATACCAATCTGCTGCCCTGAAATCTGAACCAGCTGGAGCCGGGCACATGCAGCTGTTTCCAAGGTTACCACTCTGCTAAAGGCAAGGTGCTTGGCCAGGGTCTTAGCGGTAGAGGTTACCTGGCATTTCATGCTGTCTAGTGGGCCAAGCAGTCCTTAACTCCTGCCCACTGTCCACCTTACCACACAAGGTCTTTGAAACCTCAGGGCTGTGACCTCCCCTAGGAAGCTTCCCTGTCTCCTGAGGCCCCCCCTTCTCCCAGTTTGGGACAGGTTCTCAGGGCTGACTCAGGGTCCTGCCGAGTTAGTCACATTCACTTATAGCTGCAGTGTCAGAAGCCAGCGTGAAGATCGGGTCTCCCTACCCAGCACAACACTGAGTCACCTCACAGAGGACATGGACACCCAGGCAGAGCTGGACCCAGAGGCTCCTCAGGCCCTCCACTGACACACTCCATAGGAGGACAGTTGGGGTTGAGAGGCAGCCCATACTGCTGTGCCCCTGTCCTCAACAAGAGGGAGAACCAGAATGCTGTTGACAGCCCTACATAAATTACCTGTCCATTTGTTCCTTAATTGTGGGCTACACCGTGCCTGCTTAAGAGTATGTGGGAGATACTCATCTAATTTAAAGAGCTTCTTCTATATATTGAAGGGGGAACAAACCTCAGTGACACTCTGCAGCCTCTACAGTCACATGTCCCCTCAGCCAGAGGCTGTCATTTTAGGNTAACCTTGGCCTTGCCTTCCTTTTTATTTGGCTTACCACCTATGGATGCACTTTCAAGATTGAGGCTTCAGGTGGCTCTGGGTTTGGATTTCAAGGACAAAATGATCATCGTGTTTCTGTGATTCGCCCTTTGGTCTGTGAGGTCACCTGGGGCGTCTCATCATCACCTGGCTTCTGCTTTAGAACTACATAACCACTCCGGTTGTTTATCCACGCCCTGTTCAAAGAGAGCCATTTCCCCAGACTTGCGCTGTTACAAGTGATACCTCCACAAACAGTCTCATCTGCGTCTCCTGGGAGTCCAGAGATGTATGCTCCNGAGCCACCGGCTAGGCACATTGTCACTGCCACCAATTCCCTGCCTCATTTTTTTCAGTCATTGCTCTGATCCACACTCCCACCCACAGTGAAAATTGACTGCTCCTCCTCCTTCCTGACACATGGTATTTTCTGGATTTCAAGTTATTACCAATCTTAACAGCTTCTTGAATAAACGAATCAGTGACTAGGAATTTGGCTGAACCTGCTCCGTTTTCCACTCGGGGAAAGTCTGTGCCTACGTCCCTTTTTGAAGAGGCTAGGATATTCAAGTCTGTTTTCTTATCCTCAAGGGTGAGAGTTCTCGGTAGGCCTGGGAATTAGTGAAAATAGAGGCTTCCCAGCCTTGCCACAGAAACAGGAACAGGCTTACTTGGTCCCTGCTATGGTTTGAATGTTCCCTCTAAAACTCCTCTAATTGTCACTAACATTATTAAGATGTGGGGCCTTTAAAGAAGTGATTAGGCCATGGGACACTTCCCTCATAAGTTAGCTAATGTCATTATTAAAGAGTGGATCAGTTATCTCCAGAGCGGGAACTGGATAAAAAGCATGCATTTAGCCTCATTTCCCTCTGTCTGGCTTGCCCATTCTCTGCATTCTGACTCAGCACAAAGCTCTCCACTGGATGCCGGGGGCGTGGTCTTAGACTTCACCTCTAGAGCCACAAGAAAAATCATGCCTATGGCGTGATGCCACAGCAGTTGAAAACTAACCAAGATGGCCCCCTTCCCTACGATTCACACTGGAGTGCCTGCCTCTGGCCCGCCTCACCTTGGGCATCTCAATTCTCCCCTCTGTGAGAGAACTTCACACAATACAAGTGAGACTCCCCAGAGACCGGGGAACCAAGGTAGAGTTAATAGGTAAAAGTAGGAGTGTTCACAAGGATGGCTGGTTTACATATCCTTAATTCTAGGCTCCACTCCATGGAGACTCAGGCCCAAGGGGGCCCTGAGGGAACCAGACTCGTAGAACTGACTTGATCTCCTTTTCCAGATGGCCAGTCTCATTACCAAGGCCAGGGATGTCCCAGTTCACCTATCTATGCCCTCCCCAATCTGGGCACTGGCACCCTGGCTGTGAGGTCTAGCTAGGGTGATGTCGAGGTAGTATTCTCCTCAAGGGGCCCTTGCAGTTCCTCCCCAGAGCTATTCCTGGCCTGGGTGCTCCCTGCCCCCCTGTCCCCCTGCCTGACCTGACCCCACAGCTGGGAATGGTTTGCTGGGGGGTGGGGCAGCCCCTGCCTATATAAGCCTGGACCTAGGTTTCTCGGGCACCCTGGAGGCCCAGACCTGCTGCTGACCCTTAAACACTCCAGCTTGACCCCGAGACCAGCTCAGAAATGACAGGAAAAGCCACCTCTGAGGCTTCTGTCTCTAGTCCAGGAGAGACAGTGCCTGAGCCTGCCAAAGTGCCCACCATGGAGCCTTCTGGAGAGGTGACAGCATCAGAGTCCACGGGGCAAGAGCAGGCTCCAGAGCCACAGAAGCCTGGATCTCAGGCCCTGGACCCTGCAGTCCCTGAAGCTACTGCTATAGCCGCAACCACTAAGCCTGAACCTCCAAGTGAAGGTGACTAGACGTGGGGGCAGGTGGAGAAGGGAGGTATGCAGGGAGGGGCTCTTCATCTCACCCTGGTCTTCTCCTCTCCCAGATGTCCCCAGTGCCCCACTGCAGCTGACCTTGGAGGATGTAAGCCACAGCTCTGTGACTGTGAGCTGGGAGCCCCCCGAGAAGCTGGGGAAACTGGGCCTTCAAGGCTATGTATTGGAGCTCTGTCGAGAGGGAGGTAAGTACCAGGCTTAGTCCTACCTCTCTACCCAGCTGAGCGGGGCTAGGACAGGAGGGACAGGCCCAGTCCCTGCAATGGGTCAGTCCAGGGGGAGATAAAGGGAGAAGGTATAAGCAGTGGTCTTGACTGCCTGGCTACCACCTCCTGCTCCATAGGGACCTCTGAAGGAAAAGAGACGTCCAATGACCTCAGGAGACCTCCCATCCTCCAGCTCCAGGGAGACTTTGAGTATTGGAAGGGGGTGTGGGGGAAGGAAGGGGAGGAAGTACTAAATCTCAGAAAACCTTTTTCAGGGGGAGTTAACCCAGGAGGCAGAAAGGGGGAAGGAGATACAGAGGAGGGGGACAGTAAAAGAAGAGATAATAAGGAGTGCTAGGGAAAGTAGTCCCTGACAGCCACGTTCAGCCTGGCTTCTGTCTCTGCCCCTACTTTGCTTTGTGTGACTTGGTGAACGTGCCCAACCTTCTCTGGCCTTCTGCGTCCCCACCTCTGGCCACCTGCCCAGAGCTCTAACACCAGCTGTCTTTGGTGTTACTTGATGCTACAAAACCAGGGAAGGGGGTAAGAGAGACTACAGCCCAAGCGCGAGGTCAGCTTCTGTCCAGTACCCTTGAGAAGGGAAGCCCCATGAGAAGGACGCCCCTGCCACATCACTAAGACCCAGATATTCTCCACTGCCCTCAGCCTCAGAATGGGTGCCAGTGAATCCCCGGCCTGTGATGGTGACCCAGCAGACGGTTCGAAACCTGGCCCTGGGAGACAAGTTCTTCCTGCGTGTGACTGCAGTAAGCGCCTCAGGGGCAGGCCCTGCGGCTGTGCTGGACCAGCCTGTCCACATCCAAGAGATCGTTGGTAAAGCCCCTCTTTGCCTCTTGTTCACAGACTGGATGTAATGGGGAAACTGAGGCCATGGTCAATGGGACCCAGACAGCCATTTCCCCCATCTCACACTCACATGCACAAGCCACATGCTAACAACGTGTCTTGCCTTGTTAAAGGTTCAGGCTCCTCAGCAGCAAGAAGGAGGTCCAAGAAGCCACTTCCCTGAGTGGTCCAGCCTCTCCCCCCACCACCACCATCAGGGAGCAGTNCCTTGCTGCCCAGAGATAAAGNTCAGGTTCTCAGCACTAGAAGCCATCCATCCATTTTTACTTTTCCCTAATCTTAATCTCTGAAGCCATGGGAGCTGCCTTTCTGTTTCCTCAAACCTGGATTCCAGGCTCTCCCGAGTTTCTGGAACACAGGGAAGGCCCCCATGCCCCTTGTTGTACCCTGGCCCTAGCGGGAATAGGAGGCTGTGCAAAGGGTCCATGAGGGCTCTTTCATCCNCTAAGGGCAGTGCCTCTGAGAGGACCTAGGACCAGCTGCTGTCCCTGTTGCTAATATTTCTATTTGCAGGGTGCGTTAGCCTTAGTCCCCTGACTCCCCTCCCAAAGCTGCTCAGGTTTCAGACTGTTAATGACAGTGAGTCATTTGGTCTGATCTCAGGTCTCTGGGGACAGTGCAGGGCCCCAGGGTGAAGAGAGACACAGGCAAGCAGGTGGTCTGAGACCTTCTCCATCTTCCTTCTTGTTCCTTGAGNGATGGACTGAGGCTGGAGATAGAGCCTGCATTTCCAGACGAGGCATCTGGGAAGAGAGGTATCTCAGCCATAGGAGGGCTCAGACTTGGATTCAAGGAAACACACTGCTTTAAGGTCTAAAGACATGGAAAGCCAGACCCCAGACTGTCATAGCTTATTCAAACCAGGCAGATCCCAAAGGGCCCAGAGACTCCCACAAAGTGACCCAGTCTTTCAGTAGTCTCAGATTCTGATGCCCACACAGAACTGTTCATAGCCACCAAGCTGTTCAACGTCTCCTCTGGTGGTTTTCAAAAGCCACATTATCCGGGTGAGCTAGCACACCTCCCACCGCCACGTGAGCAACAGGATGCCTGTGCTGACTCCAGTCTGGAGGTGCTAGGAAGTCCTTCTGGTTGGCAGAGTCCCAGATCTTCCCTCAGGGCCCCAAGAAGCTCAGACTTGGTGCTTCTGAGCCATGATGTTGAAGGAGCAAGCCAGACTCAGCTCCCACCTCTCTGTTAAAATTCCTCTGGCAGAGGAGAAGGGGATTTCCTGGAGAGAAGTGGGGAGGAGGCTATGAACAAGCCGGAACAGCCGGACCTCTCATGGGCTGGGCAGGGCAGGGCCTGTCTCTTATACACATCTAGATGTGTATAAGAGACAGCTCATGGGCTGGGCAGGGCAGGGTGGGGGCCTTGTCCAGGATCCTCAGCTGCTCAGCTGTCCCCCCCCCCGGCCACCTGGAGCTGCCAGGCATGCCTGACCTCCTGGAGAGGTCCCTGGTGCATTCCAAACCATGNTGCTCCCAAGCCAAGTGCCTGCTCAGCTAATCCTTGGAGACACAGTGTTCCTTCTTACTATGTCCTCCTACATGCCACTGACCAACTGTTGCCACCTGTTTACTGCTTAGGAGGCTCAGGCTCAGCCCCCACACCGTCCCCCAGGGACAGGAATGGCAGTTGCTGCAGTTTCCTTTGGAATGTCCAATGGCACCTGACTAGGCCGTAGTCAGGAAAGTGGTTCCTACCAGAGTAGGAGGCTGATCTAAGACTTCAGGAAGGACTTACCACCATGACACTGGGAAGAAGCTTGGGTACCTCCTCTAGCTTCTGTACAAAGAGCCTGAGCCTCCCAGCAGGCCTGGAGGCAGAGACTTGAGCCAACAAGGTTCCACATTCTCTCGGAAAAGTCCTGGGACCCTGGGGTGCCTATGCTGAATCAGCAGGAAGCCCGCACACTCATTCCCTCTCTAGGCACACAGGCCAACAGGTGCAGAACCTGCCTCCCTCCAGGGGGAGACAGAGAGCCAGCCAGGCCCATCTGGAGCTTGAGAATGCCTGGGCCTCAGGGTAAATCCCAGCCTGGCAACGTTGAGGCGCCAAGGGAGTGCCNGAGATACCAACCAGTTCACACTGTAGAGTCCCTGACCTCTCTGGAGCCTCTCAGTTCTCAGCAACCCAAGGGCCTTAAGGGATTTGGCCCCTCAATCTCAGCGTTGAAGGCTTTGCCCTCCCAGCGAAGAGGCAGCCCAAACTGGTGGGAACATACTAAGTAGGATCTGTCCTGTCTAGCCGGGAACCCACACTTTGTTTTCCCCTTCTCCTGCCTCAGACGCCCTCACTCAACTGGGCTAAGCCCAGACATTTGTTTTCATACAGAAGCCCCCAAGATCCGTGTTCCCCGACACCTTCGGCAGACCTACATCCGCCAGGCAGGAGAGTCCATCAACCTGCAAATCCCCTTCCAGGTAAGCATGCCTCACTGATAAGGGCCTGATGCCTCAGGAGAGACCTGGGAAGGTCAGGATTCTCACTGGAGTCTGCCTGGGATCCATACAGATGGCTGCCTTCCCAGTTTTTCATATAGTTCCATTGTGAGTGGACAGATAGGCAGCCGCCAGGGCAGGCCACACACCAGAAGATGTGGCTCTGGGCTGCAACTGTGGAATCAGCGGGACAGATTTCCCAGGCACAGCTAGAGTAGGGTGGCAATGGAGTGCTTCTACCAATCTGCACTTACACTAAGCCCATCTTTGTCAGGGGAAGCCCAAGCCGCAGGCCTCTTGGACCCACAACGGCCATGCCCTGGACAGCCAGAGGGTAAATGTGCGCAGCGGGGACCAGGACTCCATCCTCTTTATCCGCTCAGCTCAGCGCTCAGACTCGGGCCGCTATGAGCTCACTGTGCAGCTGGAAGGCTTGGAAGCCAAGGCCAACATTGACATCCTAGTGATTGGTACAAGGGCAGAGGGGAAAGGGCTACCTCAAAACCCTTGTCCCCCACCTCCCATCCCAGGGCTGATGCTGGGTGAGGGAAGGCTAGGGTATCATGGCAAGTGCCAAATCTTGGGTGTGGAGACTTGGTAGCAGGCCTGCTTCCCCTCACTTCCCTTCATAATCTGGTCCTACAGAGAAGCCCGGGCCCCCGAANAGCATCAGGCTACTGGATGTCTGGGGTTGCAATGCTGCTCTTGAGTGGACTCCACCCCAGGACACAGGCAACACAGAGCTCCTGGGCTACACGGTGCAGAAGGCAGACAAAAAGACAGGGGTGAGGCTGGCTGGGGCATAACAGGGATGGGGAAAGAAGTGGTCCAGGCCAAAAAGGTTCATCCCACTAAGAGGCTCAGGATGAAGACTAGACCAGCTACTGCTGACTGACTCCTTATATGGTCCTGGGCAAGCCTCTGCCCTCTCTATACCTCAGTCTTCAGGGTGCATTGCAGTGGGCTGCTATAGAATTATCTTATCATGTATATAAATCGCCTGGGAATCCGCTAAATGTAGACTCTGATGCAGGCAGTTGGGGCTGGGGGGCTGGGAACCCACATAGCTAAATAGTGTCCAGGTAATGAGACTGCATGTCTGCCAGCCACACTTTGAGTAGGGAGGCTCTTGGGCTCATAAGAGTGACCCAGGAAGTCCTTCTCCCACTTCCAAGTCCCTCAGGTCCCATGCCGGATAGTTCAGCCTACCAAAGCTGGGACATGGAATGANCCCCTCTGAGGAGGATTAGGGTAAGCAGGGAAGACAGGAACCGGGTAAGAGCTGAGGGTAACCCAGGTGTGGTCCCTGCAGCAATGGTTCACAGTGTTGGAGCGCTACCACCCCACCACCTGCACCATCTCAGACCTCATCGTTGGCAACTCCTACTCCTTTCGGGTCTTCTCAGAAAACCTGTGTGGCCTCAGTGATTTAGCCACCACCACCAAGGAGCTGGCTCACATCCAGAAGGCAGGTAAGTGGTTTTGAGCCTGGGCAGGAATCAGGAGTGGTATACCCAAATCTGTCACTACTTCTTCCATGTCCCCACATCCCTCTAGGTTTCTCCTCAGTCACTGCTCCTTGGAGCATTTACTGCCCCCCCCCACTCAACAGTTCTGCGTGAGTGTATGTGCAAGTGCACACACACTGACGTGGAGTGGCTGTAAATAACCAGTGTGACTGACAGATTTTAGCAAACACCAGAGCAAAGCCATGCAAATGAGCAGTGTCCCTCAGGAAGGTGTGTACTTCTAAAGATGACTGTGGCTGCTCACATAACAGAAGTCACTGGGTCTCTTGCACAGTGTCCCCAGGTGCACACTCTGAAAGGTAACACGGACATGATAGGTCGACTGGCAACCTGTAAAGACAGACACCCTCCCACCCACCTACCCAAAGACCGGCTGTGGTATTTACTGTCTCCATCAGGCATCTGATCAGTGGAGCCAAATGTGAAACTTCAGGACTCCACCTTGACCCCCGCCTGTCCCAGATCCTCCCCACAACACACACATGCAGCNACCCTGGAAGGCATACTCTTAATTATTGTTCATTTTAATTACATTTATTTGTGTGTGAGTGTATGTTCACACGCACACGCGCACATGTGGACTCTAAGGAAACTTCATCAGTTCTCTCCTTCTACCTTCTGGGTCCCAGGGGTTGAACTCAGGGTGTCAAGCTCGGTGGCAAGCACCCTTACCCATTGAGCCATCTCACTCACCCTGGAAGCCACACTCTTGAATATAAGCCTGAGCAGCACAGCCGTAAGAGTTTAGTGTTTAAAAGAAAGGAAAGCCACTCACGTCTCAAAGACAGACAGAAATGGACAGTGATGTCCAGTTTCTGCCACACTCCCCTGTGGCTCTGGTTTTTCCCGCCCACTCCTCTCTGTTCACCGTCTGACCTGCCTCAGCTAGGCTTTCTCTGGTGCCTGGCAGTTTCCACATGTCGACCAGGCTGAGCTTCCCAAAGCTTGGGGGTTGAGGCCAGTCTTCTGAAGCCCCCTCCATTCCTATAACCTCAAATTCTCCCCAGATATTACTGCCAAACCTAAGGGGTTTATTGAACGAGACTTCTCAGAAGCCCCTTCGTTCACCCAGCCCCTGGCTGACCACACCTCNACTCCTGGCTATAGCACACAACTATTCTGCAGCGTCCGAGCATCACCTAAGGTGAGAGGTCCTGGGCTGGTGGGGCGAGCAGAGGCAGCAGGGTTGAAACTGTCTCTTGAAAGCTGATTCCAACCCATGGTTTCACTTCATTGTCCTTCATCTGACCTTGCCTCCAGCCCAAGATCATCTGGATGAAAAACAAGATGGANATCCAGGGTGACCCCAAGTACCGCGCAGTTTCTGAGCAAGGGGTCTGCACCCTGGAGATCCGGAAGCCCAGCCCCTTTGATTCTGGGGTCTACACTTGCAAGGCCGTCAACGTGCTAGGGGAGGCCTCTGTGGATTGCCGATTGGAGGTCAAAGGTGGGAGNCTNAAGGTTTCCCTTAGTGCCTGGCCATGGNGGGACAGGTAGAGTCCCTCTTTGGAGCTTAGAGTGAAAACGGGGGCAGGAAGGAGACAAGGCATGGGGACAGTTTGTGTGACTCTCCAAGTGGGAAGATGTTCTAGTTGGGGACATCATTGACCTCAAACCTCTCAGTTCCCTCCTGTCTTCCCCCAAGCTCTAACCTGTAGGATCTCTTTTAGCCTCTGCCACACACTGAGAAGAAGCAATATGAGCAGAGACCGGGACAAGGAGCCAGGTGAGTGGATAGACCCACTCCTTCAGCTACCTCCATTGAGAGCAAGGTCAAAGAGGAGACTGGGAAGGGAGAATCCCCGCCAGGCCCAAAATTTCACTGGAGAAGGGTAGGGAGGGAAGGCAGTAGACAGATCTGGGTACAATTTTGCAGCTAAAGACAACTAGCATGCATGTTCAGTTTGGTGAAGACAGTGTAGGGCTGGGCAGTGCTGGTGACGTCTGGAAGGGAAGGATACAGTGGGTGGTCACAGGACAGGGTCTAGCCTTGGCTTTCAGTGACTGTAAACATAGGTATTCTCTTTGCACCTTTTTCCTCCTCAGGAAAGTGGAAACCCAGCCCTGCCCTACCTTCTTCATTTGGTGGCTCTGAGACTCTGGATGAACTAGAAGTCTCTAGAGCCACACTAGGCAGAGTTCAGCATTAAGAACTGAGCCTGAGGAAGGACAGAGAAGGGTGGAGGCGGCTCTCTACCTGACTCCCCAACTTCTGGCAGCTTGGTCACATACCAGGGCCCAGAAGGACATTCTCTGCCAGGTCCTGCAGGCCTGAGGATTGGCCCTCCAGGCCCAGAATGTCTCTCCACGGATACCCAAGACCAGGATACCATAGGAACAGCTAATGGAGAGGCCTCTGGTGCCTGCAGGCCTCCCTCCACCAGAGGCTGGAGTCCAGACCCAGGAGTGGGCTTGGCAGGCTTCACGTCAGGCCTCATGGGTACAAGAGTGCCTCAAAGGTGCAGTGATTGGTACCCTCTGCAGACTTGTACACTGGGTGAGAAGCAGTCAAATAAACGTGTGTGGTGTTATAGCATGGGGCTTCTGTGGTAGTGAGTATCATGGTGAATTGGAAGATACTACGTTACTGTGCAGAGTAGACACTGTCCCCACGAGGAAAGTGCCAGCAGGAAGGGTCTCATGATAGCACAGGACATTTTTGAGACATGTGAGTGTTCTGGATCTTGCTTTCTGATTCACAGTGTGCTACCCTAAATGTGTAACTATAGCAACAGATACACCATCTCTGGAACCTTCCTTTTCCATCTGCTTCCACACCCCTCTCCCAGTTTTTCCTCACATTACATCTTCTCTGCTGAGGTGGTCTAGTTGCCCTCTGACAGTGCTGGGGTAGTGCCAGCATCGCACTCTCCACAAGGGTTCACAGTCTTTTATTAGACACAGGGTCCTCCTTGAGAGCCAGAGGCTCTTACCTCCATCTGAGGGAAGAGCCTGGAATCAAGACTTGGAGTCAATATTCACACTCAGAACCTGTCACCCTCCCCTGCCTGCTGTCCACACAAGGAAGAAATCCAGGCTCAGCAGGGTATGGATTGGTCCTAACTGAGACCCACAAAGGCCTACACTCTGTTCATAACACAGCTTCTGAAGCCCCTAAAAACTGAGCTTAATCCCCCACCCCCAGGAGCATTTTGGGTATTTAAATGCCGGCAAGGCAATCCCTCACACTCTCAAGAGAGTAGTCTCCTCTGGTCTGGTCTGGCCTGCCATAGTCCACACCAGGAGTGCCCATAGTCGCCTGAGACCCTCTTGGATGTTTTCCTCCTCCTTCCCACTGGCAGAATGCTCCCAAAGGCTGCCCTTTCTGGGTCTCTCGTCTCCTGGGGCCCAGAAGCAGGGATAGTGTCATCCAGGAGAGTCCAGGCCTGTCTCAGAGTTGGTGACACTTGGTGGCCCAGAAGACAGAAAGTTACATTGGGGACTCCCAGGAAGTTCAGGTCAAAAAAGTGCTCAGTGCTGCCCCCTGCTGGCTATGTGAGGCCAGCACCTACTGGACCATGCTTTTTCCCCAGTTCTTAGAGGCCCACTGGAAGTCCAGGGTTATGAAAAAAGGAAATGTGAGAGACCANCCTTGGTCCCATTCTTTCTGCCTCTCCCAAGTATAACCCCAGGCTTGTCGGGGTAAGGATTGCAGGCATCACAGTACCTGTATGGCCAGAAACACAAAATCTTTGGAGGTGGGGATGAGGTCTCCTTTCCTGTACTTTGCTATCTTTCCTACAGAACAGGAGAGAAAGCAAAGGCAGGACATACCCATTTCTCTATCCATCCTCTGAGGGGGCTCTTATCCTCTCCTTGAAGTTGGTCCCTTGAGCCACCAACACCTAATAGCAGGCTCCCCTGTTTGACTGTAGAAGCCAGAATATTCTAACCCTGGATCTCTGAACTGCTGTAGAACAGCCAGACATGGGGCACTCAACACACTCACCTCAGGGCACCCAGTTCCCTGCCATAGCCTGACCCACCTCCAAACCTCCTCCAGCTCCCCAAGGTACAGGGCAACTGGCTCCTTGTAGAAGGGGCCCTGCTCTATGGCATCTCTTCAGAGCCTCCCTGGTGCCCACAGCCCACAGCCCAGCTGGGGAAGCTGAGGAGGAGCAGTGGGACAGTTGGGATGTGAGGGCTGAACAGAGAACCGCTGGATGTGGGCTGGAGGGAGCAAGACAGAGTCTAGTCATCAGCTTTCTCCTCTGGGAGGTCGTCGTCAATGGTAGGCTTGGGCTGGCATCGGAAATGGTCGTTCCAAATCTTCAGAAAGGTGACCCGAAACTTGTGGATGCGGAAGGCATAGACGATGGGGTTCATGGCTGAGTTGCCGTGCGTGAGGAAGATGGCAATATAGATGAGGATGCTGGGTTTCTGGCAAGTCGGGCAGAAGAGGGTGATACAGTTCAGGATGTGTAGTGGCAGCCAGCTGAGGGCAAAGAGGAAGAGGATGAGGGCCAGTGACTTGGCAATCTTCAGCTCCTTCCCGTAGTACTTCTGTGGGTCACCAGAGGAGGCTGACACTTTTTTGTTGAGCTGCTTACGGATCAGGTAGAAGACCTCCAGGTAGATGAGGACCATGAGAAGCAGTGGCGGCAGCACCCAGACGAAGAAGTTGAAGTAGACCATGTACTCCATGCTGATAACCTGTTCGAACTCACACTTGATCACGGGCTCCCCAACGCTACCATTAGCTGCCCAGGCCTCCTCCACCGCACTCAGGTTGTTCCAGCCGAACATGGGTGTCAGGCCTACAACCAGGGAGAGAATCCAGCAGCCAGCGATGGCCACTGCTGCCCGCCGCTGAGTCACCACTGTCTTGTATCTGGAGGGAAGAAGGACAAGGTATGAGAAATGGGCCCTATGACTGTATGTGGGCCCCTCCCCTGAGACCCACCTGCCCCTAGGAGATTTAAGAGGAGGCTTCTCCACCTCCAAGGGTGTGTGTGTGTGTGTGTGTGTGTGTGTGTGTGTGTGTGTGTCTTTAGCTCAGGGGCTTAATCTTTAGGATCTAAGATTAGCCCAGAGTTTGTAAACTCTAGCCTCATTTCTCCTCCAACAGAGGGAGGAAATTCTGAATAGTGATAAAAATAATAACAGAAGCCAGGCGGTGGCGGTGCACATCTTTAATTCCAGCTCTTGGGAGGCAAAGTCAGGTGGATCTCTGAGTTCGAGGCTAGCCTGGTCTACAAGAGTGAGTTCCAGGACAGCCAGGGCTA
>LZPO01037266.1:1790575-1809736 GCA_001675575.1 Neotoma lepida
CCATGGTTCCATAAAGTATATTGTGGAGGGGCCCCAAAACAGCTTGACCACACAGCTGCTATGACAAGCTTAGGGGCCTAGACACAGCTTCTGTGACAGGCTTACTGGCAGGCAACACCCGGATCCAGGAAAAGCCATAAGCTGACACCACCTAGGGATCCACCCAGGGATGGGGAAGTATCTGACATCCCAAACATTCCAACCATTAGATAAGGTGGCCAGATGTCCTTGAGTCTAGCACACACCTATTTCTCCTTCTTACCAAGATACCCCTAGACAATTGTCAGCCAATCAGGGTCCTGAGCCCTGGAAATCCCTTCATCTCAACCTCTGCTATGATAAAAACCCCACCCCACCTGGCTCAGGGCTCTCTGCTCTCACCACTGCATGGGACAGACAGACAGACCAAGCCCCGGAGCTTAAAAATAAAGGCTCTTTGCTTTTACATTCGGGATTCGGTCTCTATGGTGGTCTTTTGGGGGGGTCCCCGCAATCTGGGCATAACAATATATAGTTTCCAGTTGGTAGATACGGAAACTGAGGCTGTGAGAAATGGTCACGTAGTAACAGATCAGGAGACCAGCTTAGCCAGCTGGTCCAAAGCCTGTGCTGTCTATCACTCAAATGTACTCTGAGTATTACTTCCTCTATCAGACCCTGTACCCCTCGACACTGGTCCTTGCAGCAGCAGCCCTGAAGAGTCAGGCAGGATTCAGGCTCAGTAAGTCCTATTTGCTACAAAGGATGCAGGTCCAAAAGAGTGAGGTCCATGTGGACAGATGGCAGCCTAGGTCCAGCGTTCATGCCTCCTGGTATCCAGACCCACAGCTCTCTCTATATCAGGCATATTGGGGAAACCACCTATTCCTAGTCTCTCCCCAGCTAACAGGGGGGACTCATTATTAATTATCACTGATGTTTCCCTTGAACCTTATTTTCTTCAAATCATGACTGTGGATTGGGGTCAGACCCCAGTCACACTGTAACAGAGTCCGCTTCCTGTGTATGTGGACTCACACTTATACACTGTACAGAGGCCTAGGGCTGTGAGGTCCTTCAGGGATTAAGGCTCAGTGCCAGTTTGCTCAGGCAACCTCGGTGAACCTTCCATCCAAGTGAGCCTCTATCCCCTACGGTTTGGTTTTTAGTCAATGGAGTCAGTGGGAGTGTCCAGCCTGCCCACTGGTCGAGATGGAGCCAGAGTCTAGAGCTGTCCACAACTCCAGCAGGTAGCAGACAGCAAGGCACAATACCCTAGAGAGAAGTAAGTGCTCCCAGCAGCAGCTGTCTGCCAAGCACTTCTGGACCACCCCTCCCAAGTCCGGCTTCTTTTGTCTTGCAGGTTTTGCAGGTCTCTGCTTCACTCACATGTCCCCAGTCAGTCATCTGCTTCTTCTAGTCCCTCACTACCAGACTGTCAAGCCATGCAGGCCAGGGATCAGCCAGAGATCAGCCAGGGGAATGGAAAACACCACCCCCCCACACACCAGAGCCAGCTCACCAGTGAACAATGAAGCCATTCTTCCTTCCAGTTCCTAGGCGCTTTGCCATAGGGGTTGGAATGATGCCTATTCTGTAAACATGGGCACTGACACCCAAAGAAGGGGTGATTTTACCCAAGATCACCCACAAGTGAGTGTTGAAGTCAAGGCTCAGTTCAAGGCTTTTCACTGGTCCATTCAGTCATTCATCCAGTAGCAGCTGTGGGCCTTAGCTTTGTTGAATTGAGNAGCCTCAGCTTTCACGTGGGAAAATGGGGCTGTGTAACACTACCTGGATAAAATACTATCTGCACAAGCTCTTAAACGAGACCACCCATGTCAGGTGTTTGACACAGACCTGTCAATTCTCGGTCTCAAGAATCACCCAGGTGGCGTGCACTCAGTGAGTCACTGGACACAAAACATGGGCAGGCGCTAAGTGGTGTGCTGTGCATACAGATGACCAGGCTTGCCATCCCCTCACACACCGCCAATGGTTCTCAGGCCAGTGCATCTCAGAGGGGCTGTGTAAAGTGGGAGCACCGGAAGCTTGGTAGCACAGAGANGGGAGAAAGAGAGCTTCATGGAGAGAAGCCATCTGAGCAATGTCCCGAGTTCAACAATGGGCAGGAAGGAACAAAGAGAGGAGAGTGGAGATAGATGCTGGCCACCAAGTCTGATGACCGGAGTTCAATCCTGGAACCAGCATGATGGAAGGAGAGAGCCAAATCCCACAAATTCTCCTCTGACCTTCTCAGGCATACCATGGCATGACCTACTTTATCGCCCCCCTCAAAAAAAATGTAAAAAAAAATAGGGTAGGTGCGAGATGGTCATTCATTATATGCATAAGTTGTAGGTGATCTTGAGGTCAAACCCTCTCCTTTTATTCCCTCAACTCCACAGTCTGGATGAGGACTGACTGGCTCCTCTGAATCACTCTGCTATAAACACGCATATGCAAATATCTCTGTGACACTTGACTGGAGTTTTTTGGGTAAATGACCCAGGAGTGGTAGAGCTGGGTTGTGTTGTAGTTCTATTTTTAGTTTTTAAAGGAACTTCCATGCTGGTTTCCATAGTGGCTGGACTGGTTTATATTCCCAGGAACAGAGGGTAAGGATTCCCATGTGTTACGATTTGTTTTCTTCTGTTCAGTGTCATGTAGACTGAGGGAGCACGGGATTTCAGTGTAGTTCTAATGTACACTTCTTTGATGGCCAGCAATCTCCAACCGTTTCTTTCCCACTGTTCACAGTTGCTAAGTCATGGAACCAATGCAGGGTTAACAGGAGAGAGAGAGAGAAGATGTGACACACATGGTTTTTTTCAGCCATAAAGAAGAATGAAGTTACACCATTCTCAGGAAAATGGGCACAACCGGAAATAATCCTATCAAGTGAATTAAGTCAGTCTCAGAAAAACAAACCATGTGTTTTCTCTCGTTAGTGGTTCTTAGATCTTACAGACAGAAAATCATGTATGTACAGATGACATGAAAATAGCAACAAAATGTATAGGAGAAGAAAGGGAACGAACGGAAGAGGGGAAGGGAGGAAGGGATGGGACATAGTGGGGAATGGAGGAAGATGCTCAAAGCACGTTACACACTTGCATGAAAATGGCCTTATAAACTCAGTTTAATGAATAGTTTCTTAAAAGTTATATCAATGGAAGAATAGGAAACAATACAAAATGTGGGGATGGAGGGAGGGTTCAGCAGCTAAGCTCCTCTTGCTGAGGACCCAGTGTCATTCTCAGCATCCACGTGGTGGCTCAGACTTCTGTAACTCTAGTTCAGGGGATCCAATGCCCTCTCCTGGCCTTGGTGGGCACCAGACACACACATGGCACACATACATACATGCAGCACGCACACACACACACACACACACACACACACACATAAAATAAAACAAATCTTTAAAAAGTAAAACAAAAAATGACTGGCTGAGGGCACAGGTAAGAGAACCTGGGAGGGGCCTGGCCTGTGTTGGTTGGTCCAGGCTACTCAGGCTCNTGGCAGTGTGCCAGCTGGCACTCGTCAGCATCATCACTAGACCACTGGTCTGTGCCCTTGAGGACTAATGATGTCAGAAAACATTTGATGACTTGATAAGTAAATGATGTCCCCACAATAGGAGCAGCATGAAGAAAGAGAGGGCCCAAATGGAATGCCTTGGTTGGACTCTCACTGGACCCTGGAGAATAAGGAACTGAGGTATAGAGTGGGCCCAGAAGTGAGCAAGTGCGCTTAAGAGAATGATCTGGATGCTTAGGATATCATTCTTTGATTTACGCAGCTGATGAAGGTAATGGAGGGGTTTTTTTGCCCTTACACCCCTCAATCCTAGACAGTCATCAGTCCTTGGGGCCCACACAGCTGCTCTGTAAGCCATCTGCATGATGTCACCAGGGAGCTCTCTATCACAGCCCATCATGTGGGGGTGGCTGTTTGTGTGTCCTCTACTGAGGACAGAGCACTGCTGGCAGGTGCCTGCTGAACATGGTGAGTCCCCAANCACAGTGAATGGTTTCTGGCCCAGACACAATTCACAGAGCCAACCCCCAGGGGAACCCTTGCTTCAGCTCCCTCAGAGGCTAGCTCCCCACAGGAGGACAAAGCCCTGGGGAGGATGGTACAGGAAGGACTGTTCACATTCTAGAAGCAGAAGATGTCACCACACGTGACTTCATACATAGGAGGGGTTGAGCTGAGAGCCCAGGAACCAGGGTCCTCACCCTCCCATTTGCAGGGAAATCCTGGGGACTTCTTCACTTCTCTGTACCCTGACTCTGCACTCTTAGGAGCATTTTCCTCAGGTAACCTCTGTCCTGTGCAGGTGAGCATGGACTGTCTGTCTGTCCAACTGTCTCCTGCCTTGGATGCTCACTCCCCGATAAACTTCCCTTCCTGGTGTCCTACCGATAAGCCTTCTCTTACTCTCATGCTCTGCAGACAAGAATTAAATTACCTACAAAGTGTCAGCCAGGTATATTCCAGGCCGGCCATCGTGAGCAGGACAGTAGGAGGACCCACACCCTGCCCTAGTCTAGAGCAGGCAGCTCTTCCCGACATCACCTGAGCCCAGAGTGTGTCACACTGGTAACATCAAGTGTTCAATGAAAACTAAATTCTAGCCTGGCATGGTGGTGTGCACATAGAATCCCAGTACATGGGAGGCTGAGGCAGGAGGATTAAGAGTTAAGGAAACCTTAAATGAGATTATATGAGACCTTGTTTCAAAATATTGAAGAAAAAATAAGGAGGAAAGAAAGAAGAAAAATAAATTCTGGAATACTACAAGAGTGACAGTTCCCATTGCAGAGTGCCTACTATGCATGAGCCCCTTCACAAGCTCACCTGCACCTCACAGCCCTAGAAAGGAAGCACAGGGAGCCTGTTTTACAGAAGAGGAAATGGAAGGCAGAAACTTAACCACCTCAGCCATCTGAGTGTCTGAAGCTGGTTTCTCACACAGGTCTATCTGCCCATAGAGACTGCTCTCTACCCTTCGTGACACTAACACATCCCAGTAAAGCAGGGAGAGGAAGACACCTCTGAAAGGGTCATTGAAAACACGTCTGCAGTCTCAACTGTTGGGAAGTGGGGACGGGAGGATCAGGCCTTCAAGGCCATTCTCAGTAACACAGTGAGTTTCAGATCAGCCTGGGATATGTGAGACCCAGACTCTGAAAAAAGGCAGCAGGGGGCGGGGAGGAGGGGGAGAGAGCTGTCTTGGACTATCCCTCTCCTGTATCCAGGGTCCCAGGAGAATGGCTGGTGATCCGTGGCCCCTGCCTGCCTAGGGGAAGGGTGTACACGGGAGTCCTTGGCTCTGTGGAGATAGATAGGGGCTGAGGAGCAGTCCCTGCCCTGCTGCAGTCCATGCCCCGCTCCCCAAGGGCAGAAAGTTGAGGATGGGAAACCAGCTATCTTCAAGAGCAGGCAGTACCCACACCAAACCTGCCAGCCACGCTGCAAAGCCCACTCAGCTCCAGGAGGCAAAAGAGATTGTTTCCGTGTGGAAAGGCTGCTACAGCACGCCACAACACAGTGAGCTCCTATGCCGGTACTGGGACTCCATCATGCTACCTTCTCTGCCACCGACGAAGGGCTTTCTGCTTACAGACTGAGCATCTTCTGCTGCATTAGCTGCCACTTGGCCACTCAGTTCCCCACAGCAGCTGTGAGAGGGCTGTAGTCGTTAGGGGACAACCATTGTGCAAACAGTTAACACAACTCTAAACACAGGGTACATGCCAGCAACACAGGAGAGAAATACATTTCCAGATATGATCCTCAGGATGGGGACACATTTGGGGCAAGAAGTAGTACCTCAGAAGCCACTGTGCGCATTCTGAGTNGATCCCATCAAAGGGAAGAACCCCCTCTTCTGCAATCTCCTCGATGCTTTGGGAAGGCCAAAGCCATGTGTCCTTATTGTTCTCCCTCCGGTCTCAGCCTGAGGAAGCCAATGGCCTCCTGACAAATGAGGTGGGGCAAGGGCAGATGTCGCCACTGGAAGTGCCCAGGAAGCTAGTTGGAGATGGAAGGACCCTATCCCTAAAGCAAGAGGGGAGACGCAAATGGGAAGAACACTCGAGAATCAACACCCCCCCCCAGTTTCCTCCTCATCCCTAGCAACAGCCCTGCTATATATACTCTAGGACTTGACACCAGTAGCCACAAACCAAAGGCTGGCATTTGATTCCTTCGAATGGCTTCCCGATGATTCTAACCCTACCATGCTTGTAGCCTTCCAGTGCTGTCCTACTTCATGGCCGCCTCTACTCTATCTGAGCCCTGTCACAGTCTCCACTCTGCTCAGCCCTCCACACACACCAGGCAAGCTGACCTTACGTGAATGCATAATGGCCCTGATGGAGGTTTTTTACATGCTGAACTATCTGCATATATATTAAAAAAAACATTTCACAGATGATATATGACTCTTTTCTTATCATTAGATTGGATTTGCCAACATTCTGTTAAGGACTTTTTGCCCTTTAAAAATGTAATTTGAATTACGCCATTCCCTGCTTAAATCACTCAAAGGCTTCATAAAGCACTTAGAATAAAATCCAAGCTCTTGACCATGAACCANCCTCTGACCATGATAAGATCCCCATCTTATCACGAATCTGGTACTTTTGAGCTGAGGAAGGATGGCCTCACTGCCTCCTCCTTGCCTGTGCCTGTGTAGATGAACATGGCCGGTGTTACACTCAGAACCACAAAGCTGTGGAAACTTCAAATTCATCTCTCATGAGCTTTAGGAAGTCCTTCATGCTGCCACCCCCAGAGAATAGACTTCTGGATTCTAGTCACCGCCCATCTCCTAGAGAATTGTTCACATTTGCTATACTCTCTAATGCCTCATCCTGCATCCCTGCTCTTGACCCATTGCCTTGTTTCCCACTTCATGAGAAGATGGCAGCAGCCAGCTGCCAACATCTGTCCCTGGGCTGCACGAGCCACTCAAGGGCCACACAGCTGGTCTCTTCAGTACTGCCCTAGCTCCAACCCTTCTTGCTGCACAAAGACATGGCCCTACCCTTGGCAGATCACTCACACTGGACCATTGTAGCCAGCACGCAGACATGCTGACCTCCCCCTATCTCCAGAAACAACACAAAGCAAAGCGCTCTCTCCCCGACTCTGACTGTTGCTGCTCCCATGACTTTGCTTTCTTTGCAACAAAATTCCTCAGATAGTAATCTGTCCCAGCAGCCTTCAACTCCACTCCTTTTCTCTGTGGAGCCTCCTACAGTCAGGCTCTATCNACTCTCTTCACTGGCATTGCCCTTGTCCTGCTCACCCATGCTGAACTAGTCACATCCAGTGGCGATTCTCAGGCCTCCGCTCACATCCTTCAGCAGCATTGGGAAGAACTAACCTGCTTCTCTTTGATATACTTTCTACATCTGCCTTCCAGGACCCCCCACNTTGGGCTCTGTGTTTTCTTCTTCCATTTAGGCTCCTCTTTGGTCTCCTTACTGATGTGTCCTCTTTCNCCCAACTTCTCAGTGCCCAGACATGCCACATCCGATGTACTTAAGACTGAACTCCTATTGCTTCTAAAACCTGACTCACCTGAGGCTTTGTCCACCTTGGATGATACCAACTCCATCCTCCTAGTTGCTTAGGATGGAAAATGGTTGTTGATTCCTCCTCACATTAAATCTATAACTAAATTCACAAACAGGAGGCTTCACTTATGTAGAGTGTTAAAGGGTAAACGTGCTGTAGAAACAGGATGAGTGAGATTGNCGTGGCTAGGCTGGGACCAGGGGAAAAGGGTTACAAGGNAGACGAGGTGGCTTCCTTGAAAAGGCATCTTTGAGCAAAGCTCTAGAGGTGAGCAGACATACCACAGAGACTTCAGGAAGACACACCATGCAAGAAAAACAGCTAGAACAAAGACCCGAGGGTAGGAATAGACTTGAAGGGTTTAGACACNGCAGGGAGGCCTTTGTATTGAGGGGATAAAGAGAAAGTGGGAAAGATAAGGAGTTATCAAATCCATACACAAATCCACTGCCTCTTTCTTATCCTACGCAGAACCTCAACAGATTGTAGTACATTGATAAAGTGGAGTTCTAACAGGAGCAAGGGTGGGGTAGGGAACCTATGAGTTCACCCAGAAACAGACATGAAGCTCAACCATCATTCTGGGCTTCAGAAGCCAGACACGAAAGGGTATGCACGGCTTGCTTCTATTGTAGAAACTTAAGAGCAAGCAAAACAAGTCCACGGGTCAAAAGTCAGAGGGTGGTTATTCTGGGGAGGGTACTGACTGGGAGAGGCACAGGGACCCTTCTAGGGTGCTGAGAATGTTCTAAATGTTGATCTATTTAAGAAAGTCACCACAAAACTTAACTGAGCTACATACTTGCAACGTACNCACTTACTGTATGAAATTCCTGCTTCAATAAATCTAAGAACACACATTCAGAAGCAACCACTTGTCATCACTCCCTCTGCCACTGCTCAGAATNGAGCCTCCTCTGTCTCTCATACCTGAGGCAACATGACAGCTCCTGACCAGTCTCTAGTTTGCTCCCCTGGCCCTAAAGCACATGTTCAGCATGAGAGCCTCGGGGACCAGATGATGTCCCTTCTCTGCTCGGAGTTGTGAAGTGGCTCCAATCTCCTTCAAAATAAAAGTCTTCCAGAGATGGGCAAGCCTGCACTCCTTATCTTCCCCACCCTCCTCTTTATCACCACATCTCAATACACAGACCTAAACTCATTCAAGCACATTCCTACCTCAGGGCCTTTGTTCTGGTTGTTTCCCTTACATCGTGTGTCTTCCGGATGTCTGTGTGTCATGTCCCCTCACCAGAGCTTTGCTTAAACATAACTTCTCGAGGAAGCCATTTTCTACCTTGCAATCCTTCCTCCCNGCCCTAGCCTAGCCACCCCAATCTCACTCATCCTGGCTTGATTCTACACCATATTTTACCTTTTAACACTCTACATAAGTTAAGCCTCCTGTTTGTGATTTGATATCTGTCCTCCAGGCCATAAGTAAGCAGGCTCTGCAAGGACCTGTATCATAAGTATCCGTAGCATCAGCTGGTACATATGTGGCACTCAATGAGCATTTGTTGAATGAATGACTATGTGGATGAATGAATCACTAGATCAGTGGTTCTCAACCTGCAGGGTCGCAACCCCTTTGGGGGTGGAACGGTCCTTTCACAGGGGTCACCTAAGACCTTCAGAAAACACAGATATTTACATTATGATTCATAAGAGTAGCAAAATTACAGTTATAAACTAGCAACAAAAATAATTTTATGGTTGGGGGTCCCCACAATGTAAGGACTGTATTAAAGGGTCACAGCATTAGGAATGTTGAGAACAACTGGACTAGATCTATCTGCATTAGGGTCCTGGATAAGGACAAGTGAGTCACCCTTCTTTCTCAAAACTCTGACAAGTTTTGAGAGCAAGCAGTAGGAAGAAGTCCCGAAGGGTAACTTCCCACGTGACCTGTGCTGAAGAAGTGATTGTGGAATAGGGACCGGCTGCCAGCTCAAGTACTCACACTTGTTGGCTATCAGTCACCTGCCATCCTGACTCCTGATAGAGGAGGACAGGAATTTCTCCACGGCAAGCTTGGTCTGTAGGAAGCTATAATCTCAACGGTGGCTGAGAGTTCCCAGGCAGAGTAGACCAGGCTGCACATCTCTCCACACCTGCAGCCCAACGAAGTGCCTAGCACTGACCCCCAGCCCCACATCTCTGTGATCCTGTCTGTAAAGACTGCCAGGCAAGAGAAGTTACCACGATCTAGTCTTTGGGGTCAAGGGTGTTCANCTCTAACTGTCCCATCTCCTCATCCACCTTCAAGCCAGTGTTTTCAAGGAGGGATGGATGACAAGGCCACACCCCTGCCACCTCTTCCTCTCCTGTCCTACTGCCTTTGTCCTATAACAACTGGTAACCTCTTCTGGGCCCAAGTTAAAAGAGTGATTCCCAGCCCAAAGAGCTGTGTGTGTCTCCACCTTCTTCCTCTCTCAGCTCTGCCCCTTGTGTCTACGCCCTCCTGCCAACAGGGCTAACCAAGAAGTACCAGATGCAAGGCCTTCATTCTGGAGACTGCTCTCCTCAATAAAAAGCAAAGAAACAAAATGGCCAAGCCTCAGGAAATAGAGAACAGCTACTAAGGGCTAGCTCCCGAGCCTATACAGTCCTGCCCCACTAGCCCAGAAGAAAAAATGGGCTGAGGAATACCAGAAGCCTCCTGGGAAGCTGAAGTGTGGGTGAAACGGGAAAGGGCTGAAGGAGGAAGGGTGAAAGGACTTGGGAGATATTTAGCCTCATATGAAAATACTTCCACAGAGGCAAGCTAGTACTAGGAGGTTCAGTCCAGGGTCCTAGGCCTTGGCGCTTGACCCTTGAAACAATGTGAATCATGAAGTGCTTTGGCTTTTGTTTGTTTGATATTTTCATTTATTTATATTTATTATTCATTCATTATCTCCCCCACTGTGTGTGTGTGTGTGTGTGTGTGTGTGTGTGTGTGTGTGCGCGCGCGCGCGCGCAGAGGTCAGAGTACAAACCAGCTTTTAGGAGTTCATTCTTTCCTTCCACTATGTATACCTCAGGGATTGAATTTAGGCCATCAGGCTTGGCAGCAAAGGCCCTTACCAGCTGAATCATCTCCCCAGCCCTTGAAGTGTTTTTTAATAATAATAATAATAATAATAATAATAATAATAATAATAATGTGGTACTCTAATTAGCCACCTACTTAAAAATAAATAAATAAAATGTGCTACCCAAATGTTTATTTATCCCAAAGAAGTTACAGCATATCTACTCCATGCCAGACATGGAAGACACCTGAGTATGTAAACAGAGCGTCCAGGAACTCTGCGGCTTACCCAGACCCCAGAGAGAAGTTTTAAATAGAAACTCCCTGAGCCTGAAGTAATATGGAAGAAGGCACACATCCAGCCTGAAAAGCTAACAGACGAAGTGAACCTGGCTGGCAAGAGCGGGAGGTGGATTCCCTGACACCTAAAAGATGAATAATAATACAATCTTATACTGTCATAAAAGCCCTCACAAAATAATTTTAGTTGACATGTGGAAATGTTTATAATGTAATGTTAAGTGAGAAAATAGGATTTAAAACCATATATAGATAGATACTTGCCATATGCAAAAATAATGTAGCTAAATATATACATGTGTGTGGAAAAATTTTCTGGAACACCAAATGTTAACAGTCGTCCTCTGTAGGTGGAAGAAGTACTGGTGGACTTGGAGTCCTTATTCTTCTCTACATTCCTCGCAATCAGCATGGTTCTTTGAGGTTCTCAAATAAACACAAAACGTCAGGGTGCAGCCCCTACAGCTCCCACTCAGGGCTCCCTGGATGGATGGGCTTCTCTACAAACCATCCTAGTTATTCCCCTGCTTCCTCACAGCTAACGCTTGAACAAGTCATTCCCCACCCTCCACCGACACACAAGGCTCTTTGGAAGCCATCCCAATGTGGGAGGATGGAGTGCTTTCACCCCTGAAACAAACCCTGACACCTCTAGAAGGAAAGCCATGTCTCGGTTCAGCTATATCTAGCATAAGCACCTGCAGGCTGCCCTACCACAAACACAAAGCCACCTCCATCACACCCCACAGCCTACCATCTTCCACTGACCCAGGATGAGAAGAGGCTTGACTGGGGAGGAGCACCAAGTTCCCAGGCCTGTGGCCCTGAATAAGCGCCCCCCCTTCCCTGGCCCTTGGTTTCCTCTCCATCACTTCCTCTGGCTGCTTGTTTTGCCTCGTGCACTCTAGCCTGTGACTAATGCATCCTTAGACCACACATCTGGAGACACCCTGCTCCTTCTGGAAGCAGATGGAGACCCAAAGTAAGTGTTCTGGGACACAGATGGCTTCTGGGGTGTTGGTAGTGCATGAGCCATTTTAGTTGTCCAATAAATACATAAACAAAGTCCAGACCAGATCAGGGACTGCCAAGCCAGCGGCCAAAAGCAAACACATTTCATCTAACAGGTTTCTCTGCCTCCAAAAGCTCAGCCCAGCATACCTAGCCTCCCAGACAAGCCCCCAGCTGTGGACAGCAGTAGGGCTTCCAAGGGACTCAACTGCCCACTAGAGTGGAGAGTGGGGGTGCTGAATGTGTGAGCCAAGCAGAGTGCACAAACACTAGCAAAAGTGAGAGAGGGCAAAGGACCTGGTGATAGCTTTGGGGAAAGTGGGGCCTACATCCTACAAGACCGCCATGCATGCACACTGGGCTTATAGGTTAAAAGCGGCTGATAGTGGGCCTGGATTCTGCTCCTGACCAGTGGTGTGTCTAGGAGAATTGCTGAACCTTTCAAGCTCCCGACCCCAGTTTATCTGAAGAACTGTAGGATGAAGCTGGCAGTAGCCTCCACTACTGAGAGGCTACACACAGTCAATGGGATAAAATATACACAAAACAAAACATAGCTACCACTTGATCAATCACTAGGAGTGGAAAAAATCTAACACAAAACCTGCCCAGGATCCTGAGACAGCATTGGCAGGAACCAGGAAGAACCACAGAGAGTTGGAGCCAAAAGGAACTTCGGTGACCTTGGATCCAACCATGTTTACGGCAGAGAGAAAAGTTTGGGAAGGTTGAACCGCTTCTAAGGCTGCACAGTTATCTGGTAACACAGCAAGGCCTAACCTCCAAACCCCTGCCACCGTTCACTTCAATGCAATCCATCTAGCTGAGGACAACCTTCCCACAGAAGCAGGGAGTACCCTGGAAGAGACCCCAAATTATTACAGAGTACCGACAGCCCTGGGTGAGGAGGTAGGAAGATAGATATTGAAGAGTCCTGGGAACTAGAAGTAACGGGACTAGCTTCTCAATTACAAGCATGGGTGGGTGACATGCAGCATGTAAAAGACCACAAATTATTAACAATCAACTATTTCAACTTCAAAAAATGCAAATGGGCCACATTAGATGAGGTGAATCTCTTTTCTCTCTCAAGTTTCTGCTACATGGAAAGAAATAAAATCTGTGGTTTACTGATCAACCTAATCCTTGCTCTATGACTCCTATATCCAGATGTCTAGACACACCTCCCCAACACTCAGTGGCCTCATTCTCAGGGCCCAGGGCCACATCAACCTTTGCCTAGCAGATCAGGGCAGGAAGCCAGGTGCCTGCAGGTTCAAAAGCCTGGCATTCTACTGACTCCAGCTGCCCAGAAGGATACAGAGCATTCTGTACCTCCTGCAGGGTACCTGGGCAATGACAGGCCTGCATCTAGAGTCATTGACATCTTGGCCAGGAGCCTTGTTTAGAAGCTAGCCCTTAACTTGAGAGAAGGCTCTTCTTGTCAGGGCAGAGTACTCCCAGGACCACTGCTGAAAGAGTCGGGAGAGCACTGAAGCCAAATGGGGGACAGTAGTCTACAGCAAGAAAGATAGAAAGCCTGTTCGATCTGGAAATCCAGTCGTTTTAATCAACATTTACAGAATGCCAAGGACTACACATTGGTGCAGGGCATTCTGGGTAATTCACAGAAACAGACAAGATGTGATTGTTGCCCTGGTCACTGCCTTTGAGGCACTGGCAGCCCATTGGGGGAGGGAAAATATGTACAGATAAAACTTAACAGTTCCCTGACACCTTGGAATGTGCTGGGCATGTGTCAGTTTAAGAACACACATGTTTGGGTTGGGGAGACAGAGCCTGCCTGTCCAGCCCCTGTTCAAGCCACATATTAATAAGGAAGCTAGACTTCTCATTTACAGCCTGCATATAGTATGTCAGGCATAATACTAATTGCCATATATTCTTCCAGGAACCCCAGGCAGTCGTACTATTATTTATGTCCCCTTTTATAGATGAAGAAATTAAAGTTTCATGAGGTTAAGTAGGTTACTCTCCCAAGGTGACACAGCTAGGCGTTGGTAAAAGCATCCAAGTCCAGGCCTGTATTATATTCCACTTGTGCCCACCCTCAACTCTCAGAGGACTGTTCTCCAACCACATCAGCTTCGAAGCAACAGCAGCTGCCTCTGGAGGGAATGAGCCTGCAATTCCTACCGGCATGGCCACCTCCATTCCCCAGGCCCACAGGGTAAGGAAGACACATTCTGAAGCCTGTGACCTCGGTGGCACGAGGACAGGGCATTGGCACCCACTCAGCCGGCAGACTTTCTCCAGCAGCCTTCCTCTGGCTGCCCATCTCTGTGCATTCCTAATGTGGCCACGCTGTTGTAATGGTCGAGCCCTGAGGCCCAGCCCATCTAATGGATTGAGACTAGCTTGACTGGTGCAGGCCAGCAACAACCCGGGTTTAATAGCAGCATGAAAGGCCCTCGGAAGCTGAGCCTCTGTGGCTTCTGCACTGTGTTTCCTTCTTCCTGCACCCCACCTTCCCTAGGAAACTTGGTGACTGGGAGGGAGGGAGGTTGGAGGTGGGGGCGAGAGGCTGACAACAAGGTTCAGAGGGAGGACTTGGTTGAATCAAGCTCTCCACTCCAGCGGATCCTCTGAACCTGCTTCTCCTCATCCAGTTCCTGCTCCACCTCCCTCACTGGACACAGGGAACACGTGACATGAGAAGAGACTGGGAAAAGTTAAACGTGCATAAACGTGACCAAAGAGAGAACTCTGGGTACCTAGGCCTGCTCGGGCAAACTGCCAAGTGAGATCAGAGGCCCCATGTCCCAGATATGGGAGCTAGGAAGCTACATAGGATGGCAGGTGCTGGAGATGGCTAAAGCTCACCATTAGGAACATACTGGTGACAAGAATTCAAGGAGGGGGGAAGCACACTCACAAGAGTGTCCCAGCAGAGCCAGTTTCTGGCAGTGTGCCCAGGTGCTTGCTGGCACTTGGTGACCCAGGCACTGCCTGGTGCCAAGATTATAGCCTGGTAGGCCTGGGCAGGGAAGCCTCAAGGTAGATGGGACCCTCCCACCCCCACGGTGAAGATTGCCACCATTAAGCCTCCTTCCCTGAGCTGTCTAGAAACAGCAAAAGCACCTCTGGTGTAGCCTGCAGGCAAAAGCCAGAACGCAGGGGCAGCCACCAGCATTCTCCCTGTCTGCAAAAGCGATCCCCGCAGTAGGANCTGGGCAGAGGCAACTAGCCCTCTGGGCTCAACAGGAGAGTCTGGAGGGTGGAGCTGGCTGGTACAAGACATTTGCAGAACAAGTGAGCTAAAGAGTGTCTTCCGGAAGTCAGCCTGGTCTGATGCAAGAAGCAACAGACTGTTGGCCCTGGTGTGCCACCCTTAACATGTCCTCAACTCTCCCCTGGAGCTTTGCTCTCCTCCCTGGGATTTGTGGAATCCAGATCATTCCCAACCCTGCACTGTCCCCTGTCTTAATGGCCCCTCCAAATGCTCTAGCCCGACTCCAGGCCCCACCTAGCTGCAGAGGCTACAGCACTGAGGTCTGGGTACTGTCAGGATGGTAATTCTCCGGCCACCCGGTCCCCTCTCCTGCTCCTCTCCCTGCAGCTCATGAAGCATCCCTACACAGAGCCCAGGAAGGCAAAGTGTGGGCTGGGATCCAACAGCCAAGAACACCTAGCTGACTAGAGATGGGGTTTATGCACTTTTATTTTCTCTAACTCATCCCCAAGCCACCAACATAGGGTTTCACAGAGTACCTTGGGCTGCTATGAACTCACCGGAGAGGGATCTTGACTCGGAGGTAACGATCCACAGCAATAGCCAGCAGAGCCAGGATGGAGCTCTGGGTGAGGATGAGGACAGGACAGGCCACCATGAGGCAGGTGTGGAAGTAGGTCTGTGGCCCAATGTTGATAAGGATGGCTAGTGGGATGACCAGGGCGCCAACGGCCACATCAGCTACCGCCAGTGATACGATGAAATAGAAGGTGGCATCGCGAAGTGCCTGGTTCACCTTCACAGCCCAAATCACCAGCACGTTTCCAGGCACAGAGACCAAAGCAATGAGCACCTCGATGCCAATGTAGGCAGCCTGGAAAGCCGAGATGTAGGGCGGCATGGTGGGCAGGAGCTGGGCACATCAGCAGACAGGCGCCCTGGGGCACGAGGCCAGCACCTGTGGTCAGGAAGCCTGCGGTGGGGATGCCAGCCTGAGAAGGAGGGGTCATAGGCAGCCCTGCGAAGATGTGCCCCAGTTAGCAGATGCAGTGCCTGCCCAGGCTGGCCAGGCACTCAGCCTCACTATCTGCTTAACCTCTGTCCCCTCCCCTTGTCCTCAGAGGTTCCATTCAGCAACTTAAAATAGCAACACTCACTCCACCACGGGCTTTTGTATCAGGTGTGAGGTAGCTCCCAATACACTCACTCCACAACGATCCCCTATGCATCCGCAATGCCCACAGGTGTCCGCCGACCCAGAGGCAGGGAGCTCACCATCTTGCCTGCTAACCAATAGGGGGTCCCAAAGGCGTTGCCCTAAGTTCCCCGGGCGGCTTTCCGGAGCCGCGCCGGGCAGGGCTGGGCTCTGGGCACCGTGCGCGCACCGGCTCATCGTTCTCCAGGCTCCCGCCGCTGCGCTCCCAGCCCGGCCTTTCAAGCAATCACATGGTGCGGCAGAGGCTCAGCCCCGGACGCTTTTAAAGAGGTAGTGCCCCTGTTTCGTACCTGGGACTGGATGGCAGGCGTGAATCTGAGGGACTAAGCCCAGGACCTGTCGGGTCCACAAGCTCTCATTTCCCGCGTGCGCGCACGCCTGCCCTGTGCCCACCCACCTGGGACGCCGCTGGTGCCCGACTCTTAACAGTCGCCTGGTCCTGCTCCAGCTCAGAATCNTTGCCCATCAACTGCCCCATGGGAGGCATTCCAGTTGTTTCACCCACCCCTCTCCTGCACATTCATGGTGCACGAACTGAAACACAGACTTACCCAAGGTCACACCAAAGCTGTCAGAGCTCCTGGCCACCTGAGCTGTCTAGCCAAGTGTCCCCAAATCTCGAAGCCTTGGGCAGTCGCTCCCTCAGAAGATGCCAGGAGAACCCAGGGCTAGTCTGTTAGGTCCAGGGGGGTGGTAGCCAGCCGAGACTCCACTCTGGCGCCAGCGCCTTCGTCGCCCCCGGAGCGGGAGCTGAGTGACAATCGGGCTCCGCACACCGGGAGGGGGAGGGGGCGGGGGCGGCGGCGGCGGCACCCGCGGGCCCCTCCCTTGTCGCCCTCCGTCTCCTCCCCCACCCCCTCCTCTAAACAAAGGAAGTGATTCTGTGTGAGAAAAGCTGAGAAAACGTGAGCTTCTCGATTGGTGTGATGTATGAATCCGGCCTCGGGACAGTACAGAGGTGCGGCCTCTCGTGTTCTCTCCCTCCCTTCTCAATGCGGCAGGAGGGTGGGTGGCAATGAGCCCTGATCACCTACGGGACTCCAGAAGGGCCCTCTCTGATCTCTCACAACCACCAGCGGTTGGCAGCACGACCCCTCCCCTAATCCCNAAACCTACTCTCTTCAGGAAACCAGTCCCCNCCCGCACTGTCAGGAACGCACAGGCTTCCAGCACGCACGTTACTTTGCAAGCGGTATCCTGAGTCATTATATCCCTTTCTCATCCATCTTTCAGAATGCTTTTCGGGCTCTTAGTAATTTCCATTTTGCAGATGAGAATCCTAAGGCTCAGAGAAGTGACCCGGCTTCTCAAGATCACGACTGTCAGTGTCACACTGCGGTGCTCCCTTCTTCCCTCCTCCTCCTCCCTTTTACCCCAGCACCTAAGACCACACAGTATCTAGTCCAGTCCCTTGTGTTCCAGAAAAAGAAGCAGGCTGGGAAATGAAAGGAACTTGCCAAAGACTCTATAGCACTGGCTCCTTCTGAGACCAAGCGGCCGCTCAGTGCCCTCCCCTGGGTGCCCCTAGCCCTCACCTCATCACTTGCTTCCAGTCAGCAGGCACAGCCTCAAGCCTTTCCTCTCAGGGCCTTATAGAGATCCCACCCTGAGAAATCCTGTTTGTGTGCTGGAGAAGGGCCTGCACTGCACAGTAGCTGGGTTAGTCAGGCTGGGGGAACCCCAGTGCCCTCCTAGTCCCTTGCTGGATCTCAGGATGAGAAGAAGAGCTCTGCCCACAGGAGGGAGAGCCACTGCTTCTGCTGGGATTTGCTGCAAGATCACAGTAGGGAACAGTTTCTGGAANCGAGTGGCTGGGTGAAAGGGTGAAGGCAACTCAGTTGTCTTCAGAGGAGGAAGTCCGATGTGGGGAAAGACAGCATCTTCCACTTCCACCCTCAGGGAACAAGAAATCTGAGTCTGATCACAAAAGGGCAGTCCTTCCATGAAGGCTAGCTGACAGGTACCCTCTCTGCCTACCTCCCATTCCTCCCCACTCCTAAGAGCAAGCTGACATTCTACCACTGCCCACATCATGCCAACAAGAGGCTGAGGTNTCTGCCTCTTGGTCCTTTCTTTCCTTGGCTCAGAGCCTTTAAGGCACAACATCTTTCTCTTAATTAATTTTAATGTTTTAAGACAGAGACTTGCTGTGTAGCCCAAGCTGGCTTCAAACTCAATCATTTTAGCTCTTCTTTTCCAGTGCTGGAAGTAAAGATACAATCCATGCTGGGCAAAGAGAGTGTTTGTTTGTTTGTTTGGTTGGTTGGTTGGTTGGTTGGTTGGTTTTGTTTTGTCTTGTTTTGGTTGTTTGTCTGTTTGTTTGGTGCTGAGGAACGGAACCCAGGACCTCATGCATACTAGCCAAGCGTTTTACAGCTGAGTTCTATCTGTGATCCTCTCTTGAGTTTTGATTTGCCTCTTGTCAGCCATATGGCAAACCCAGCGTGAGGCAGCCAGAGGCTCNAGGAGAGAGAGGAGGACACTGTGGAAGGACAGAGGCAGAGCAGGAGAAGCCAAGTGGCTGGGATGGACGCTGTGCCAAAAATGNGATGCTGTTTTTCACACATGCCCCAGATCCCTGACTAAATGACCCTCCTCCATCAGCCACATGACCCTCCACGATTTTCCCTGCCTCCAGCAGAGCTCTGATTTCCTCATCTGTATGATGGCTTGACCAGGAATAGCACCTCCTAGAAGGCTATGAGAACCACATACACTGGTTTAGGGAGAGTCGAACACAGACCATGTATTAAAAAGGCAAGCAGGGGCGGTGGTGGCGCACGCCTTTAATCCCAGCACTCGGGAGGCAGAGGCAGGCGGATCTCTGTGAGTTCGAGGCCAGCCTGAGCT
>LZPO01037266.1:1810016-1821630 GCA_001675575.1 Neotoma lepida
CAGGCAGTGCCAGGCCAATGGGGAGAAGGGGAGGGGAGGGGAGTCCAAAGTTCAAAATACTGAAATCTGCCCTGTGCTGATAGTGGAGCTATGTTGGGACCAAATCCCACAGGTACCAGGCTTGAGTGCCCTTAAAGGTACCCAAGTGAAAGCTTTTACTAAGCATGTGACTCTGGGGCAAGATGATGTCACAATAAGTGAAAAGTCCCAGGGCCCGGTGTTCACCCAATTTCCTCTCAGTCCTGTCCTTTTCCTTCCAAGCTCCCTGCCCCTCATCTCTCGCTGGCACTTCATACCATCAGCTCTCCACAGTGGGCCTGGGGAGTATGGAAGAGAGGGCAGAGGCGGAAATGCTACTGGGGCAGTCCCGTTCAGTAGCCCTGAACCTTCTCCTGTCTGGACTCCTCCACATTGCCCCCCAAATGCCCCAGAAGCTTGCCCACCTTTGGGGACACCCAACAAGGAGAGAAAAGGAGGGTGTCAAGGTTTGGGTCCACTCTTGGAAGAGCCTGANGGGAGGAAGAGGTCTTAGGGACTCTCCTCTGAAACTAGGCATGACAGTACATGTNTGTTTTCTCAGCTCTAAGACAGCTTAGGCAGGAGGATCGGGAGTTCAAGATCAGCCTGGGCCGCCTAGGCCAGCCTGGGTTACAACTGAGACCCTGCCTCAAAAAAACCAAAAACTTCTTCTGAGGCTGGGGTATAGTTCAATTGTAGGGTGTTGGCAGAGAGTGCAGGAAGTCCTCTGTTCATTCCTTGCCCCATTAAAAAAAAAGAAAGGAGAAATATATGTTCCTCTGTTTTCTTCCAGCAGGCAGATTATTCTGGTTCCTATGCCATGGTTTTCAGCATTATTATGGGCCCTGCACACACAGGAGACCCCGATAAGAACCGGAAGTCAGGACAAAGTGACTACAGGATAGCAGTGGAGCGTGCTGTCCCACCCCAATTCTGTCTATCCTGNTGGTGACTTCCTAGAAGCTCCCTCCTTTTCCAGTCCCACACTGCTTTGAAGACAAGAAATGTNGGTCTCTTCCTCCCTCTCTTCCCTTTCCAGCTGCCTGAGGTCGTTTCTTTTAAACCACAATGTCATCGTTCATTCACCTCGATCTACTCAGTGACAGCTAAGAAGCCCCTTCTACATATCAGAGGGTAGGCCAGAATAAGAAGGGAGGGACCTCCAGAAAAAGTTCACAGTCACAGACATAAGTGCAAAGGACCCCCGTATGCATTACCCTCTCTCTGGGAGGACGAGGGCAAGCCTCTGACTTCTGACCTCAGTCTTTCCCTTCTCCAGCTGGGTTTCTGCAAGGGTGGAACAGCAAACGCAGTGGAGGGAAGGAAGGCCACGCCCTCTCATGTGGAGGGTCTAGACACAGTAAGGACACCTGGGAACTTGGCAGAAGAGCCCCAGGGTGAGGGAGGAGGATCAGGGAGGGTTTCTTAGGGTCTTGGGGGAGCCATTTCTGCTTTAGGCAGAATTCTCTGTTTTACATATGTGCTGTTGTTTTCTTTCTTTGGTCGGTTGGTTTTTGTTTGTTTGTTTATTGCATGACTTTGTTTGAACATAGATTTGTATAAGCCATGTGAAAAAAAAAAAATGAACATTTGAGCTTTAACTCAATGCTTCCATGGACAAACCAGAGACGTGAAGCCCAAAAATGGAATAAATTTACCCAAACCTCCCTGTAAGTCAGGGCCCAACTGAGGCCTGGGGAGGAACCAGGAGGTGCAGTGAGCTCTGGGCCCTGTCTGCCAAAGTCTCAGGAGGTAGAAAGAGTCTTCAGCTTCTAACTCTCTCCCTCTCACTGGGAAGGGANACAAGATGCAAACACACTCTGTGGGAACCAGGAACCCACGTTGACAGCACAATAAAGGCCCTGCACAAATGTCTAGCAGTTTGGCACTCAGGAAGATTTTCTCACAGACAGCATCCCTGGAATGCTCACTACACACCTGCCTGGGAGGTAGCAAAGTTGGAGCTCTTAGCCCCTAATCACAGACAAGTCAAGACTTAGCAAGGCTCAGGGGGAGCCGTGTGCATGGCTGAGACTGGGACCAGACCACAGAGGTGGTCTAGGCTCAGGAGACTTTGAGATCTCCGTGAAGGAGAACCTCAGCAGACCACTCATTCCTTCGTTTACTTGTCTGTATTGCCAGAAGCCCACTATGAAGACGTGTGTGTGTACCACCTGCTCAGAGTCTGCCAGAGCTCAAGGTTATGTGTTTCAGGTGCCACAGANTAGGCAGGGAGCTTCCTGAACAGGCACTGGCTGGAAGGTTTCCAGAGAAAGCAAGCTGAGCCTGGGCTTGAGGAGGGGCAAGATGCTCTCTGTGTTTGTGGAGAAAGACAGGTGGCATGGGAAGGACCTTTGTGGGTAGACAAAACAAACAGCCTGAAGGTACAAAGTGTTTGCTATATCTTGAGGAAGATGAGGGGCTTGATGGGGTTCCAACCTGAGTCTGGACAGCACAGTGACAGTGACCAAACCTCCAGCATGGGGCACCAATAGTGCCAGAGTTCCCAGCTCCTCCTTCAGCATGGGCAANCCCAATAGTTCCCCACATTCCCTGAGGCCAGTTCTCNTATCCTGGAGGAGAAACAGCAGCCCTGTCCCTCCTGTTATATGAAAGTGTGTCTCAGGATGTAAAATAACCAACCATAGCCTACTTTGTTGGTATTTGAACGCTCTTGAGGATTTTGAACAGGGGACAGAAGGATCTGGAAGCTGCTACTTTATTTCTTGCGGTTCTGGGGACTGAACCAGGGCCTGTGCATGTTAGGCAAACACTGTGCTACTGAACTTCAGCCCAAGATAATCNAACTTAGAAAAACAATCCCGAAGAGCCTGGAGGAAGGAGGTGGAGGCTGGCGATCTGTCAGCAACCTTGGTCAAAGGCAGTGAGAAGCCGAACAGGAGAGGAAGAGNAGGAACAGAGAGGATGAACAGATATTGCANGGGAGGACTCGGGCTCAGTGGCTGGCCAAACACAGCAACCAAGGGAAAGCAAAAAGGTAAAGATGGTCTAGGGAAGACACTGACGGCTGATGAAAGAGAGAGATGCTGATAGTGCAGACAAAGGACAGGTCAATGAGATGTGGCCCTACAGGGTTTCTGTGGGATTCTGGAAAGGCTAAGAGTGNGGAACAGGAATCTGGTCATCTTCTCTNTCCAGGTGGGAATAGAGGCCTTGGGGAACAAGATTCCCTCCTGGGGGAGGGAGGGGCAGCAGCAGCAAGATTACTCAAGGGAAGGTGCAAGGAAGCTGGGCTGTGTCTCCCAGGACCAGGAGGGAAAGCTGCCAGAAGGGGAGCGGAGGCATTTCAAGAAGAGAGGTGCCGAGTGGCTTGAGAGGGGAGCAGTCATATTTGGTGGCAGGAAGGGAATGGAGACCTGGAAGAATCCTCATGGGAAGGGTGGGTGTGTGAGGGCCTCTCAGGGGTTAAAGCTGTCACAGTTAGTTAACGGTGGAAGTCGTGGGTGCAAACTAGTCTCTGTAGGAGCTCGGCAGAGAAAAGAACAAAAGACGGATGGTTAGCTGCAGGAGGAGGTCAAAAAGAGGTTGGTTTTAGCAGCAGGANATCTGAGCATGCTCACAGCTTTGGTAAAGAAGGCAATAAGGAGATGAATCAGAGGACAAGATGCTGAGCACAGGCCAGGCTCTCCACACCACCTCTGCACGCCCATGGGGACATAAGCAGATATCCACAGCAGACTGGACTCGGCACTCTGCCTGGTGCTCTACCTGCCCACAGACCTGGAAACCCCTGGCTTCCCCCCATCCCCTAGGCCCCTGGTCCTTTGTTGAGTGTTTCAGGGATGCTCTCAGGTCTCTGCAGGAACCCCATCTCTATAGATGCATAGCCAATAGTTTGTCAACAACATTTCACATCAATAAAGACTTGGCCTTGCCCTGCACCAGCTCCTCCCCTACTGGTGGCCACAGACCAGCCCACACCCCAACCCAGCTCACCAGGCACCAGTCATGGATTTCTTGGCTTCCCTGACCCTATCTGTAGCCAAAGAGGTCCCTCTGGATGATCTACTTGCCACACTTCACTATCCAAAAGACTGGCTCTGCCACGTGACAGAGTCATGAGAACCCATGCCACCCTGGCCAGCCCACTTTATCCTGAGTAGCACCTTCCTGGGCTCCTCAACACCACCTCTAAGAGGACAAGGAAAAGTGACTATCTGTTTCCCCTCCTCTTCACTGAGCAGAAGGGGAAATCAAGGCAGGGAGAGATCATGTGACTTCTATTAGAGGCTAGGTGGGCTGGCTTCCAAATTCTCTGTGTCTCCCGCATTCCTCTCCGCCCATCCATCGCTGCCCCTTCGACAGCCACAGCACATTCTGTGTGCCTCCTCATGGAGAGCCAGCCCTGGAGCTGTGGAAGAGGGAAGACAGGATAGATTTTCACAGCAGTGTTACTCGGAATAGCTTAAGAGCAGAAACAGGCCAAATGTTCACCAACTAGAGTTCCCAGAATACATTCAGGACATCCAGTTAAAAAATGTTAACAGCTTTATTGAGAAACAATTTATGTATCATAAAGTTCACTCATTTAAAGTGTGCAGGCAGTGGTTCTGAGACTAGACACACAGAATTGTGCAAGCAGCGCCACCATTTCAGTTTAGAAGATTTTCATCATCTCCCTCCAAAAAACCTTGTGCCCATTAGCAACTACTCTCCCTCCCCAGCCCCAGACAACACAAATCTTTGGTGGGAAGGATTGAGACAGAGTCTCACTATGTAACCCAGGCTAGCCTCAAATTTGTGATCCTCCTGCTTCAGTTTTCATGAATTGCTAGGATTAAAGGGCTAGACACCATGCTCAGAGACAAACTGTTCCTTCTCTGGATTTGCCTGTTCTGGATACTCACCGATGGTCCTTTGTGACTAGCTTCCTTCAAACACCTTGATGTTGTCANGGTTCATCTGAGTTGTAACATGTATCAATACTCAACAACAACATCTTCTCCTTCTTCTTCTCCTCCTCCTCCTGCTCCTTCTTCTATTATTTTGGAGGTCNGAGGGATAACTTGGGAGTCTGTTCTCTCCTCCCACCGTGAGTTCTAGAGATCTAACTCAGGACATCAGGCTTGCCCATCAAGCCCACCCACTGAGCCATCTCACTAGCTCAATACTCAGTTTCAATGGTTGAATAAGATTTCATTTCATGGACAGTCCACATTTTGATNATCCAATCTTCAGTTGATGAGCATTTGGGTTGTTTTCACTTTGGGGCTATTGTGAACAATGCTGCTACAAAAGGTCAGGTGTAAATGTGTGTATGGACACCACANACACACACACACACACACACACACACACACANACNNCACAGCTCAGGGAACAACAGAGGGGACTGAAAAGCAACAGTNGTTATGAGCACAGGGAGGGCCTTACAATGGCGATCTAGTGTGGTGCCCTGTGTACCAATTCCAGGCACGAGGGCTAACACTGAAACTAGAAAAGCTTTCACCCTGCCAAGCAGAGAGCCAACTGGGGTGGAATGACGGTTGCTCAGCTGGGGCCCCAGGGCAGCGAGTCTGTCAGAAGGCCTACCACACACATTTTCATAGGTTGTGTTCNTCTCCAGCAGGCATGGAAGTGAGGCGTGCAGACAGTGAGCATTCACTCATTCCAAACCGGTCACACAGGCTCATTCCCTGTGCCTGTCTTTTCCTGGCCCTNATTCCCTGATCTTAAGCACAATTCTAAATACAGACACGCCCTTCAGCTCAACGTCACCTCAGACCTGAACCCGGAAGGAATTCGCACCCAGAGCAGGGACACTTGCCTAAGGTGGGGAAGAGAGGTGACCTCTGGTCCCGCCATCTGCTCACTCTGTGGACCCACAGATCAGAAATTAACTCCTATTCCTAAAAGCCACTCACTCGATCTGGTTGCTCGTGCTGGGGACACAGAGGGGCCTTTCAATGGTTAGGCGTCTTCACTTCCCCCTCCCCAATACCCAGGGCGTCGCAGGTGCTAGGCAAGCCCTCTACCACTGAGCTCTATTTCTCTGACTCCGAAGTTGNACGATCTCATCACACAGGACCGGTGCCTGCGGCACAGCAGCACATGGCCAACGGTCTAGAATGAGGTGCTGCAGGACAGTGTGACCACGTTATCTCTGGGGGTTCTTTTGCCCCTTGTGGCATCGGCATCGCAGGTGACAGGACAACGATTCTCCTCCTTTTCCTCCGACAGGGAAGCTGCGGAGCACCGTTCTGCGCCCTTGTCTGGAGCTCTGGGTCCCCCTGCTGGAGGGACTGGAGCCTGGGCGGGGCGTTGAGCCCGGAGGGCGGACNGCTCAGGTGACAGCTAAGATGAACAACGAGAGATGGGACGACACAGATGCTGAAATTCAGCTGAAGGGCCAAGGGACCAGCCCTAGGAAGGTCCAGCGAACATGCCACCCCGATGGCGACTCTGGTCTCCTGATGCCCAGTCCAAAATCCTTTGCTCCCACCCTGCTGCCTCGTGTTTTCAGGCAAAATCTGAAAGTGCCCAAAGTGCATGGGCTGGGAGCCCTCCCCGCCCTGGGAAGATCTCCAAAGATAGGGTTCCCAGCACCCTCTGCTTCCCGCCAGCCTGCCTCAGGAATCTGGTTTCAGTGCTGACCTTCCACCTCTGGTACTTCTGGGAACCTTCGTTCATCTGGGCACAGAACCCGCGGTCACCCAATTCCCCTCAAAGGTTGTGAGCTTGGTCTCTAGGGCCTAGTAAATTTCCTCAAATGTCCCTTCTGAGAATGACCAAGAAGCCTCAGTTTTCCTGTCTGTGAAGTATAAACTATAGAATTTTCTGAATGAGGTGCTGGGAGAATTCGGTGGTATTGTGATTGGTAGCACTTGAGCATTTGACACATACACATACCTATTGCCATTTGCAGTTCTTTGTCCCTTCCTACCCTAACACTTAACTCAGGAGAAACCGGGTGAGTACAGTAGNCAAGAAAGAGTTGTCCACAGAGAAGTATGGCATGGCCCTGCCACGTGTTTGAGATTTCCCCAACCTCTTCGCTCCTCCACCCAGTCAGTCTCCAGGGGAGGAGCGGCAGCTGCTTCCCTCCGCTGCCCAATCCCTGACCCAGCCAAAAGCCTGGCACAGCTGCTGGGGTGGCCCAAATGCCTCAGGTTTAGGGCTACACAGAGGACAGCTGGGACTGGAGAAGAAGGAGAAGGGATAGAAGATGGGCACCCTGCCCGCTCAGTGTCTTCCCTCATCCTGCAGCTTCCTAGACCTTTGCTAGCAGCCTGGGACCTCTGACCTCACTCTTGCCACAGCTGTGTGTGTGTGGGGGGAGGTGGAGTGTCCTCTTTCCTCCCTTGTCCTCTGCTCTCTAGGGCCTCCACCCCACACCCCTTTCCCTGTTCTTTCTGTCACCCACATGCTGCCCAGCTGTCACTGCCCCTGTGCTGGGCACTCCGCCCACCTGCAGCACTCATGAATCGCCAGCATTCACGCTCTGACCCCTCAGCCTCCACCTGTTCCCCTCGGTCTGGGCAGCAGGGCTGTGTGGCCCCATCTGTTACCCTCCATCTAGGACTCGGGGCAAAGACTNCACTTCAAAACTCCCAGCTTCTACCTGCCTAGAGTGGGTAGGAAGGCCTAGCTAGGAGACAGGATCCAATCGGGAGGACTTCATCTGCTTTCTTCCCCGGGCCACCAACATTGTCCCAAACAACCTACACCCTATCTTTTCACCGGAAGAAAGCTGACAGCCTACTCTCTCCAGGAGGATCTTCGCATATTTAAACACATTCTAATTTCACTTCCTCATGGCCAGGCCCTTTATCAATGTACAATGGCAAATAGAGCACAAGACAGAGGCAGAGGCAGGCGGATCTCTGTGAGTTCGAGGCCAGCCTGGACTACAGAGTGAGTTCCAGGAAAGGCGCGAAGCTACACAGAGAAACCCTGTCTCGAAAAAACAAAAAACAAACGAACAAAAAAAAAAGACAGTGGGAAATTGCGTGTGTGTGTGTGTGTGTGTGTGTGTGTGTGTGTGTATACTATAGTGATTGAGGCATCTCCCAGCCAACAACCTGTCTCTTATACACATCTAGATGTGTATAAGAGACAGGCCTCATGTTGCCCAGGCTGAACTCCCAATTCTCTTGCCTCTGCCTTACAAGTGCTGGGATTTCAGGTGTGGCCCACCAGGCTTGCCCTGAATATACTTTTCTTAATAAAAAAGTAAAGCCACTACAGTTCAGCTCAGAGTCCCTCTGACCAATGAATGCCCTCCCCAGACCCTTCTGAGCACTTTGGGGTATTTCCAAACATTTACTATATATTTGTGTAACTTGTATGCATGTGTTATTTACACACATATATTACAGCACTTGCATTTTTATGCAGGTTTGAGTTTTTATTGTTCTTATGTAAGTAGTAACCTACAAATAGTCTGCAAATGAATTTGTTATAAAAAGCCCTACCTGGGCCAGTAAAATGACTCAGTGGACAAAAGCACCAGCTGCCAAGCATGACAGCCTGAGTTCAGTCCTCATGCCCCCACATGGTGGAAAGAGAACCGATTCATGAAAGTTATCCTCTGACATCCACAAGAGCACACACACATACACACACATACACACACACACCAAACAAATTAGTGTAGAAACAGAATTTCAAAGGCCTACCTGTCTACACAGCACACCCAGCTCTCAGTCTCCTCTAATGCCTCTTCCTGTCCCAGCATGGACATCCATCAGGCACCGTTTTGTCAGCATCTCCTGTTGACTCCACCCCTTGTTTTCTCCCNTCATAAACAATATGTCCCTGTCACAAGTCTGAGCCTTCTCCAACCTGGTCCTACTTGGCCTTGGGTTCCTACTCCTTGAGAATAAAAAGGGTTGCCAGGCATTGGTGGNGCANGCCTTTAATCCCAGCACTTGAGAGGCAGAGGCAGGCAGATCTCAGTGAGTTCGAGACCAGCTTGGTCTACAAAGTAAGTTTCTGAACAGCCAGAACTGTTACACAAAGAAACCCTGTCTTGAAACATGTCCCCTCCCCCCCCCAAAAAAAGAGTTACCATTTACACTGTTTCAAAAGCACAATGTCCTTAGATGATTTTAAAAATAAATTTTTAATCATTTTTTTTCCAAAGTCTTGTAGCCTAGTAAGGTGATTCCTCTTTCCACACAGAAGGGACAAAGAGATTTGGAAAAATAAAAGAGGATGGGAGTGAAGGACTGAAAGGAAGGAAGAAGAAAAAGGAGTGAAATGAGCTTCATTACCCCAGCACTGTCTGCAGCAGGACCACGGTCATCTGCCGGAAAGGAAACAGTTAAACTTGGTGCGTCCACTCAGTGGAATATTATGAGATCATTAAAGTGATAATTGTGAAGACTGTGGAGGAGCACGGAAAAATGCTTCTATATTAAATTTAAAAGCAGGCTACAAAATTAAAACTCTGTTATGGTTACAAGTATGCAATAGGATGTAGACATACAAAGATAGGAAATACAGACAAATGAAACCAGCCTGCTTGGACACCATGGTGGAATCCTGGGTGCACTGATATTATTGCTTTCTACAGCCGGTCAACTGCTTCAGTGCTGTCTGGGTGACATGGCTAATGNTTAAGTGAAACAGCAATGGAAAGAAGACAGGGGAGGGAAGGAAAGTGAGAGGGGAGAGGGGTGCTGGCTAGTTTTATGTCAGCTTGACTCAAGATACAGTCTTCAGAGGAGGAAGTCTAAATTGAGAAATGCCTCCGTAAGATCAGGCTATAGGCAAGCCTGTGGGGCATTTTCTTAATTAGTGATTGATGGCAAAGGGCCCAGCCCATGGTGGGTGGAGCCATCCCTGGGCTGGTGGTCCTGGGTTCTATAAGAAAGCAGGCTGAGCAAGCCATAGGGAACAAGCCAGTAGGCGGCACCCCTGTGTGGCCTCTGCATCAGCTCCTGTTCCTGGTTCCTGCCCTGTGTGAGCTCCTGTCCTGACTTCCTTTGATGATGAGCAGTGATGTGGAAGCGTAAGCCAAATAAACCCTNTCCTCCCCAAGTCGCTTTGGTCATGGTGTTTCATCACAGCAATAGTGACCCTGACTAGGACAGGGGAGAAAAGGAAGAGCTGAGAAGGAAGAAAAATGACATTGGGGGACTGCAGTCGTGTTTGGAAGGTTGAGCTATAGAACAACTGTGACAGCCAGTGTNNTTTAGAGGCTTCCTTCAAGACCCTTCAGGATGACAAAGTTCTCACTGTGCACAGAGGCTTGCATCCATCTCTGCCCCCCACCCCCCGACTATTCCTTCTAGTACTAGCTGAAGTTCACCAGGAGCCAAGGACACCACACACAGCAGTGTGTGCTTCAGGCACCCAGAGTCTTGTGGTGTGCGGGAAGCAGAGGCATAAACATATCATAAACACAGGACAACTATTACAGTTATTGGAAAGCACTAAAATAATATGTAATCCCCTGGAANTGGAAGATGCAGAGTCCCAGAGGGTTTCTCAGAGTAAGGACATTGAATGTGACCCTCAAAGGATGGGCAGGAGATTGCCAGGCAGAGCCTTCTAGGGGGAAGGCATATGTGCAAAGGCACTGGGGTCTAAACATACCGGCACCACATACTTTATCATGAATATGACTAGACACAGGGTTCAGGAGGAACAGAGGCAGGAAAGGGAGAAGCACCAAAGAGCTACATCAGAGCAAGAGCACACTTGATTAGTTCGGGGTGGGCACCCCTGGGATGGTAAGATGGCTCAGCAAGATGCCAAGCCTGATGACCTGAGTTCAATCCCCAGGACCTAATGGTAGAAGAAGAGAAGTGACTCCTGCAAGTCCTCTGGCGTCACACACACACACACACACACACACACACACACTGTAATTTTTAAAATTTAAAGAGTGAGCCCTTTAAGGCAATGAAGAAAGCAGGCAGAAGCGGAGCAGAAACATCCGTTAGGAAGTGAGAAAGATCATCGCNTTATCCTGAGCAGTCAACAAAGTGGGATCCAAGGAATTACTTCTGTAAATCCTTGGGTAGAAATGATAGCATTTTCCATTCATTCAGTGAATGTCTTTGGAGAGGCTGAAGTCAAGGGATATCCTCAGAGGGGAGACAGAGAGACAGACCCTTACAGATCAGTGTGGAAGCCACACAACAGAGTCAAGCCAATGTGGCCACCACAGTTCAGGGGAGGTGGCTGTGGGAGGTCTCCAGGCACGTCTAGTATGGCCCTTCAGTTGTAGTCTCATAGGGGACTGGGCAGGGGCACAGGGACAGAGAAGCTGTCAACTGAGTAGGAGCAAGAGGCAAGAAGCTGTCTGGAGGCAATGGTCATCTTTACTTGGACTTCTGGCTCTGCCTCATTCTAAAAGCAAGGTGTGACTTAAGGAACCAGTGATCCTCCCCCTGAGTGACTTATATGAGACATCCCCAGAACAGTACCTAGTACAGTATCTAATAAATACCAACGCAAACAAACAGCACAGAAATGTANAGCAGGATTCCTATTAATCGGTGCCTTTCCCCATCTCTCCATGATACACGCCCCCTGGCCCTGAAAGGCCTTCCATAGGAGGCTTTTGACAAAACTAGACCTCAGTCTACCTTAAAACTACTAGTAAGGTGGGCAGTGATGGCCA
>LZPO01037266.1:1830687-1843176 GCA_001675575.1 Neotoma lepida
AGAGGGATGCCTAGCTGGAGGAAGTGCATCTCTAGGGTCAGGCCTGCGGAGGCTGTGGCCTGGCTGTTGCCCCTCCCACCCGTGATTAACCTGTACGTCTAGTTGTGTAGAAGTATGCTGTATGATATGAGGAGCCTCCAGTATGTGCCTTCCACTCTGTGATGGACCGACTCTACAGGGCCAGAAATCAAAACAAATGCTTCCTTCTTCAAGTAGTTTCTGTGGGGCATTCTGTCACGGCAACACAAAGCGACAAATACAGACACTCACTGAAGGGAAAGCAAGCCCAAAGTTAAGAGAATACCATAATTAAGAAAATAATATAATACAATATTATAAGCCGAATGGAGTAGAGGATAATGGAATAAATTGGTTATAAAGAAAACAAGAATGTTTTGTACATACAGGAGAAATAGAATATATATAATAACATGATAGCGTTTAACCTCATATCTGTAATTGTTTGACTNATAATGAATCAAATGCTTCAAAAAAATCAATTTTTTAATGCTAAATTATATACTTTGTAAGTTCAAAGAAAATTAAAAGGATGTAAAAACTATACCATACAAACGCTAATCAAAATAAAGTTGGGAGACCAAGCATGGTGGTGCGTGCCTTTAATATGAGCACTTCAGAGGCAGAGGTAGTTGGAGCTCTGTGAGTTCAAGACNAGGCTAGTTTAAACAGTAAGTTCTAAGCCAGCCAGGGCTACATAGTGAGACCCTGTCAAAGAGAGAGGGGTGAGAAGGCAAGCTTGTGTAGTAATAATAATATCAGACAAAGTAAATCTTAAAACATATTACCAAAAATAAAGAAGTGAACAATAATTAAAAGAATAAATCCATACAGAGAATCTTGTCTCAAAAAAACAAAAAAAGAATAAATTCAGCAAAAAGATTTNAAAAATCTGTTTGTGTTTCGGTAATATAGCCTTGACATACATTAAGCATCCCTCCTCTCAAATGAACAGATAAACACACAACTGTAGTTAGAAATTCTGCCATCTCTCTACCAGTGGGTGACTTTGCTGATTAATTTTTATGTCAGCTTGACGTAGGCTAGAACCATTTGGGAAGAGAGAACATCAACTGAGAAAATGCCCCCACCAGACTGGCCGGTGGGCAAGCCTCTGGCACATTTTCTTCATAGATGATGGATGTGGGCGGGCTCAGCTCACTATGGGTGGTCCTCAACTTGTATAACAAACAGGCTGAGCATGCCAGGGAAGCAAGCCAGTAAGCAGCGTTCCTTCATGATCTCCGCATCAGTTCCCTCTCTGAATTCCCTGGATGACGGACTGTAAACTGTAAGATTAAATAAACCCTTTTCTCCTCTAGTTGCTTTGAGTCATGAGGTTTTACATGAAACCTATTGTACATTAGACCTATTATATAAACAGAAAACCTACACATACCACTATCATAGCCTAACTTAGACAGTGGCAAACTAAAAAGTCAAAAACACCTTGAGGCCTAGAGAATTAATTAACTAATTNGTTTTACGATCATTGGTGTTTTGCCTGCATGTGTGTCTGTGTGAGTGTGTCAGAAGCCCTGGAACTGGAGTTACAGACAGGTGTGAGCTGCCATTTGTTGCTGAGAATTGAACCTGGGTCCTCTGGAAATGTGACAAATACTCTTAACTGCTGAGCCGTCTCTCCAGTCCACACCTAGGGAGTTTTTGAGTAGAATGATAAGCAATCCTGACCCAAACTCTAAACTCAACACCTGCATGATGCACTTTTCAAACACACATGTCATTTACCATGGTGCATCTCTCACAAGCCCCCAAGCCTGGTGAGCTGCAGCACATAGTCTGACCACTGAGGAGTGCCTTAGTCCAGCTTCTGCTGCTGCAGCAGGTTACCACAGACTGGGTGGGTTACAACAAGTTATTACTGTGGTCTGGAGACTAAGATGTCCAAGACGGGAGGGGGAGGGGCTGAACTTGGTGAGGGCCTTCGTGCTACTTTGTAATACAGTGGGAAGCATAAGGAGGGAGGGGAGGAAGTGGGGCAAGCTCACCCTTTTATTAAGTGATCTAACCCGGGGCTGGAGAGGGACTGACGACACCAGCTTAGACTTCCATCACCCACATCAACGCTAACGGAAATAGAAATGACGATTTGTTCTGTTTCTAGAAAAGAAACAACTATTAACAAAAAGTCCTCACAAGCACAACTATAGAGTANCCAGGAATGGTAGGTGATATTGTAATCTCAGCACTTAGGCCGGAGGACCGAGAGTTCAAAGCCACCCTCACCTCCATAGGGGCTTCAGTGATCCTNTTTCCAAAACAAAAACAGCACCAACAAAACTCTAGCACTCACTGCAAGGGCTCCTAAGTGGAATCTTCTAAATATTTAATGAAGGACTGAGCATCAATCTGCTTAACAAATTCTTCAAGCTAATGGAGAACACTTCCTAATTTATATTACTAGAGTAGCATACTCATGGTACTAAACCCTTGGAAGAAAGGAAAATCACATATCAATCTCTCTCATGCACATAACTGAAACCATAGATACAATATCAACTAATTAAACATAGTGATATATAAGATAAAAACTGTAANCATTATGTATGAAAATAATACAACATTTAAAAATCAATGCAGTCATGATNATACATAGCAAAGAGCAAAACAAAAAGGGCACAGTGTCAACATATGCAAAAAAATTATTTGATAATATCCAAATCTCTTATTAAAATATCTTTTGTTATTTTTAATTATGTGTACATGTGTGCCTTTGTGCACATTACTGCAGTGCCCACAGGGTCAGAGGCCTTGGATCCCCTGGAGCTGGAGCTACAGGTGGATGTGAGCCACCTGATGAAGGTGCTGGGAACTAAACTCAGGTCTTTTGTAAGAGCAGCGTGTACTCTTTCTTAACTGCCGAGCCATCTCTCCATCGCTCCTCCCCCAATCTCATTTATAGAGCAAAATCACTGTAAAGGGCGGCTAGGAGAGAATTCCATTAATCTGATTTTTAAAGTCTCGCTATAAAGGCAACATCAAATATCCTGCTTAGTAATAAAATACACAAAGATTTCTCCTTTGAGATCAGGTATAAATAAGAAATGTCTGCTACTGAGGTTTCAACATTACACTAGAGCCAGAGACACTGCAATAAAGCAATACAAAATTAAAATGGGTAAGATGTAATGAAATGGGGAATATGCCTTTAATCCCAGCACTGTGGGGGCAGAGGCAGGTAGATTTTTGTGGAGCTCAAGGCCAGCCTGACCTACATAGTGAGTCTTTGTCTCAAAAGAGAGAGAGAGAAATGTAAAAGAAGGGNCTAGATAGGTGGCTCAGCAGTTAAGAACACTTGCTGTACAATCATGAGGACCAGAGTTCAGAGAGCAGCGCCCCTGACACAAGCCTGTAAGTACAGCTTCAAGTGGGCAGAGACAGAGGAGGGTGGCTAGGCTTGCTGGCTTTCAGCCTTGAGGAGAAAATAGGAGCCTCGGATTCAGGGAGAGACCCTAACTCAAAGAGACAGGCAGAGTGATAGAGGAGGACCTAATGCCCTCTGAGCATGCAGAGTGATAGGGGAGGACCTAATGCCCTCTGAGCATGGCAGAGTGATAGAGGAGGACCTAATGCCCTCTGAGCATGGCAGAGTGATAGAGGAGGACCTAATGCCCTCTGAGCATGGCAGAGTGATAGGGGAGGACCTAATGCCCTCTGAGCATGGCAGAGTGATAGGGGAGGACCTAATGCCCTCTGAGCATGGCAGAGTGATAGAGGAGGACCTAATGCCCTCTGAGCATGCAGAGTGATAGAGGAGGACCTAATGCCCTCTGAGCATGGCAGAGTGATAGAGGTGGACACCTAATGCCCTCTGAGCATGCAGAGCCATTCAAGTGCCCCCGTCCCCCCACACACATACACACTAATTAATTAGAAAAAGATTTTTTAAATCAAAGAAGAAAAATGGAGTAAAAATGTAAAAAGAAAACCTTATTATTAACTAATAACATAACTGACTATTAACATAATGTTTCTAAACAATTTATATGGGAACTATTAAAACTTGTAGGCTCATTTAGCACTTACATAAAATTATTATTAAAAGCCTATTTTATCTCTATNCATAAGCAATAAACCCACCATGAATGTGGGCAGCATTATCCTGTGATCCTGGGTCCCAAACTAGATGAAAGGGATCCAAGTATAGGCATTCACTTCTCTCTCTGCTTCCTGACAGTGAATGCAATGTGACCAGCTGCTTTACTCCCCACCGTGATAGAGCATGCCTTCAAACTGTGGGCCAAAGTAACTCTTCCTTCCTTAAATTTCCTTTCCTAGGAATCCTGTCATATCTACATGCTGTGGATTATGCTCATTGTTAATAAAAAACGGATTGGCCAATAGCAGGGCAAGAAGAGATTGGGCAAGATAGCCTGACACAGAGAGACTGGTGGGAGGAAGAAGTGTGGAGNCAGAAGAGTTGGGAGAGATTTAAGCCAGCCACCCAGGAAGCAAGACATGCTAGAGGACCCGTAAATCCATATGGCAATACATAGATTAATAGAAATGGGTTAATTTAAGTTGTAAGAGTTAGTTAGTAACAAGCCTAAGCTATCTGCCGAGCATTTATAATTCATAGTCAGCCTCTGAGTTGGTTATTTGGGCAGTCGGGACAGGAAACTTCTTATTATAGCTACATACAAAAACGTAGCTAACACACCATGTTACGATGTTCTGCCTTGCTACAGACACCCAAACAATGGAGCCAAAAGCCATGGACTCACACGTGTGCTGGTTAGTTGTTTTGGTCAACCTGACACAAATAGTCACCTTGAAAAGGGGGACCTTAATTGAAGGACTGCCCCCATCAAATTGCCTGGAGGCAAGTCTGTAGGGGTGTTTTCTTGATTAGTGAGTGATGTGGGAGGGCCCAGTCTATTATGAGTGGTGCCACCCCTGGGCAAGTGGTCCAAGGTGATAGAAGAAAGCAGGCTGAGCAAGCTATGAGGAGCAAGCCAGGAAGCAGCCTTCCTCTGGGACGTTTGCTGCCTCTGTTCCTGGCCTGCTTCCCTCAGTGATCGACTATAGTTGGGATAGGTAAGCCCACAACCCTTGCCTCCCAGGGTTGCCTTTGGTCATGGTGTTTTATCACCACTATAGAAAGAAAACTAGGACATGAAGCCAAAATAAAGATTTCTTTCTTTTAAGTTTCTTTATCTCGGGTATTTCATACCGTGATGGAAAGTTCAACCCAATAAAAATAAAGAAAAATGGATTTCACAGAAAAATCTCCATGACCAATAGGCATCCAAGCAAAACCTTGGCCAGAAGAACATTCAGATATTAACCAAGAAGTTACCTTACTCCCTTTAGGTAAATAATGATAGCAAGAATCTAAGTCTGAAGCCAGGAATGATGGTGCATACTTTTAATGCCAGCACTCTGAAGGCAGAAGTAGGTGGATATCTCTGAGTTTGAGGTCAGCCTGGTCTACATATCCAATTCCAAGATAGCCAGGGCTAAATAGAGAGACCCTGTCTCAAAAAAGCAACAACAAATCAAAATCTAAGTCTGATAATATCACCGTCAGCAGGGTTGTCGGGGCTGGGAGATTGCTCAGCAGATAAGAGCACCGGCTGCAAACAGAAGGACTTGAGTTTGGATCCCCATCACCCATAAAAAGCCAGACATGGCTGCACACAGCTATAACCCCAGAGCTGGGAGGAGGGAAACAAGAGAATTGCTGAGGCTTGCTGGCCACCAGCCTGGATCAAAAATGATGAGCTCCAGGTTCAGTGAGAGACTCTCAGTCCAGAATAAGGCAGAGAGGGGTAAAGGAAAACACCTTATATCCTCTCTGGCTTTTGGGTGTGGGTATAGATGCATGCATGTGTACATACTTGATACACCACACACATGCACACACAGAAAGTGTGCATTATAAATTGGTACAATCACTTNGGGAAACAATTTCTACACAATCTAGCAACATTCAGAATACACGGATTCTGGGCCCTGGCAGTTCCACTTCTACATATAGATTCTAGATAACTTCCACACAGGAAATCAGGCAGNGTGAAACCCAGTACTCACTGAAACGGTGTCCAATATTCTAAAACTGGGGGAAAAAATTACAGAACTCAGTAACTGTGATGTCATCCCCTTCGCAGGATTCATCACATCATATCNGAAAGGATTGTAACACACAGCACGGATGAAAGATGCTAGCCATAAAAGAAAACACACTTTTGATTTCATAATAAATTATTTAAAAACACATCAACTGAAAAACACGCCATCTGGAAATAAAAATGGGACAATCTTATAAAAGAATCATAAGCACAGAATTAACTGAGTCACCTCCACTCACAGAGGCAATGGAGAGAATCCTTCAGAAGCAATGACGCTGGACCCTTTCTCAAACTGAATGGTAGGGAATATGAGGCACGAGAGTCCTTCTTGAATGTCGACTGGACTGAGAAATGCCTGAGCGAACAGTAAAACAGATCTCTGGCTGTGTCCAGGAGGACATTTCCACAAATCATGAAAACTCTGACCTAATGGGTGGTTTAGGTCACTGACAGGTTCCAACTTTGAATATGCTATTGGAATGTGAAAAGTGGGACCTCTTGGGGGGAGTTCATCACTGGGGGGTGCACTCTTGGGGGGAGTTCATCACTGGGGGGTGCACTCTTGGGGCTCTACGTTGCCTGGCTCTATCCTGTTGCTGCCCCTCCTCTGCTTCTCATCCACCATCATATAAGCAGCACCTGCCACGCTTTCTCTGCCATGACAGATGGAAACCAGAACCTGTATCACTCTTTCTTCCGCGAAGCTCTTTCTCTCAGGCATTTGATAATTGCCAGGAAAAAGTCTGGTTAACCCATGATTATTATTGACTTGCTAGTCTGTGTATTACAATTTTATAAATATTCTTTTCTTTTTAGTTAAAATATCATGGACATGTGGTTTTTGCTTGTGTGGCTCAAATTGGAACAACAGCATGGCTGCCTCTGTCCTAGGCTTCATTCATGGAATAGCTACAGTCATTGGTATTGGGTACAGGAAGCCCCTGCAAGCATAGTAAGAACACAAGGTGACCTGCCTTTTTTACTTCTATGGTTATTAGTCATCTCAGACTGCCATAACAAAACACCAGTGACTGGGACGCTTAAGCAACAGAAATTAATTTTCTCATAGTGCTATAGACTGGAATTGGACATCGCCATGCCTGTATGCTGAGGTCATAGTAAGGTTTCACTTCCTGGCTTGGAAGCTGCTGCCTTGTTGTCGTCATAGCCTTCTCTCCGTGTACACATGCAGAGAGAGCAAGCTCCCTAGTGTCTCTACTTACTAGGGCACTAATCTCATCATGAAGTCCTCACCCTTATAGTCTTATGTAACCCTAATGCCTCTCAAGCTTCTCCCTCAGATACCATCACACTGGGATGATGATTCAACATAAGAATTCAGTCCACAGCCTACGGCCATTCACATCAACTAATTGTCTCTTTGACAGGTTGAGAGGGCCCAAGGTACACAGACCTGGTTAAAGATATGCTTGCTTAGCAGTTGAAGTAATGAGGAAGAAAGAGTCCTAGGACTCTTGTCTTCTCTCCCAACAAGGTTGAAGAGTTACTTGGCTCNAGAGATGCAGAAAGCCAGTTTCCNAGCCCTTTGCAGTGAGTGGTCCTTACCTCACAGACCCTCATGTTTTCTAGGNACATCCCACCTACCTTGCAGCTGCCACCCTGCCAGCCATGAGCTGAGGAGGGAGCACATCACTTCTGTGCAATTTCTTTAAATGGGCACTTCCTTCCTGGAGAAATGTTCCCGGGAGATTTCTTCCACATCTGCTGTGATGAAGCGTCTGCGCACAGAAAGCAGCTCAAACAAGAGCTTTACGTCTTACAGCAGAGAAAAATAAAAACCCTGCCAGAAACAGACTAAGACAAGGATGGATGGCAGCAGGGATCTAGGAAACTTTCACTTTTAGGTCTGACTATTGGGGTTTCATAGACAGATGGCCTGGGGTTATTTATGAGCCACAACAGGAAGAGATCTGTGAAGTGCAAGAGGCTTGNCTAGCAATGGTTTGGTCCAGTGTAAGTCTGAGACCTCCATAAGGACCTCTAGAACGCAAAGGTTTGCTTGTGTGTGTGTTGCAGGGGTAGTGACAGAGGTGTGAGGTGGATACCACACAGAAATGCCAAAAAGCCCAGGGTCAATCCTCCAGGCTAGATGGGATGTCCTGAAGAGACCCACTACCCTCAGGAATAATTACAGTTCCACCAATAATAAATAATGGTTAACATTCTATTAGCAATGGTGCGCCAGGCACCAAGCCAAGTGCCTTATTATCCTTGATTCCAAAATGAAAAAAACTAAGGCTTGATGGGAGTGAGTAAGGATTGTGGGGCCTGATATTTATAAGCAGAGGCTCCCTGTTGGCTCTGTATGGGAAGGAGAAGCAGCCAAGGGTCTAGACATCCTCCACCATGTCCCATTCGCCTCTTACCACCTAACAGAGGCAAGATCCTATGGGGTTTAATTGGATAAGCTTTATGTAGTTGGGTGGAGTCAAATATTTGGCTCTTAGAGAAGTACAGAAAGTAGAGAGAGTTCATGTGTGATCATCGTCCAGGTAAAGGTAATGTAATTACTTGTGGAAGGCATGAGACATTTCCTGGCTCTTACAGACAAGGCAGGCCAACTGCTGAAGTCCAATATGGCTCACTCCACTCTGCCATCTGTCGCCTTAAGCAAGACACTCCCTAACCAGTTCTCAGTTTCTCCTTGTTAAAATGAGACAGTTGGTTTAAGATGTTCCCCAGCTCTGATGATTTATGCATCTATGATTTCACTGTGGTTAACAAGTTGGGGGGTGGGGTACCTCAAGGTATCAAAGGCCAGAGGTTGGCTCTCAACCTCCAAGGCCAGGAGCCAAGCCTTGGTGAGACAGCCAGCAAGAGCAAAGCGAAACAAGAGCAAGGCAGGAGTGCCATCTGCTCCAGGCCATGCTCACAATAGCATGGAGCTGGGGGGTGTGGTTCCATCAGTTCTACACTCACCCCTGGGGCTGCAGGCTCCTCCTCTCATGGGAGGATGGAATGAATGTTCAGAAGTTCAGGACTATCTGCCTCGGAACAAAGAAAGCCCCAACGACTTGATCAGTTCACCTACCTTTGAAGTGGCATCTCCCCTTCTTAATGATCAAGGCACTTGTCCCTCCTAGTCGACTATTCTATGCCCCTCTGAGTGACACCCTCAATTTTTCTACTTGGTGAGTTCCACCAAGGTCCAAAGGGCAGGAGTTCACCAAGGTCTTGACAGGAGGCTGCTGTGGAATGGCCCTGAAACTTCTCTGTGTAACAGAAAGGGACTTGTTTTGATACCATAGCTCCACACTGAGCTCAACTATTTAACGAGTGTGTATTGGATAGCCACGATGTGCACTTGCAGAGTGCCTACACATATACACTCTGAAGATAAGCTGGTCACCAAGGTTGCTAAAGGCCTGAACAATATCTTAATGAGCAGGACTGTCACTGCCTAGAGGAAGCCAGGCTTAACTGAAGCGTTGGCTCAATCTTCCATCAGCACCATTAGCAAGCGTCTAAGCCATGACTCTCAGTCTGAAAACAGTAACGAAACCTGAAAATCATTGACTCACTGTGGGAACCAGCCAATGCGTCCAAAGTATTTATCCTGGTGCCCAGTAAACAGGAAAGCCCTAAATGACGACATAGCTATTGCTGATGCCATGTGACGATGTCACATTGTCAGTGTTCCCTACCTCCATGCTTCTTATGCTGGGCCCAGGGTACGTTCCCTGACTCCTCATCTCCTATCATATGTGACACTAGATCCAGTTAATTCCGGATTTAAGACTTCCAGAAAACATTGCTCTTCACCCTTGGACCAAGGAGTGTGAGTGCCTCCCTTGCCAAGAGAGAAGCATCTCCTTCCAGCAGCCTGCTTACCATGTAGGAGCATGACAAACAGACTAGGACTTGGAAAGCCAGACACCTGGTGTTGGAAGACGGGCAATTCACAAGGCTAAGGGTGCCAAAGCTAAGCCAAGATGAAGTCAGGGCTGTGGGGAGATAGGGAGAGAGTGTGAACACGGCATCAGTGAATGTCTGGCTGTGTGAACTCCCTCGGCAAGCCTAGGAAGCAACTACAGCCACCACCACCACCACTCCACCCCAAATACCAGGAGGCCATCTGCTTTCAAAGGCAGAGAGGCCAGCATGCCTTGCCACCGGTGGCCTAAGCCCTGTAGGAAGAGAATGCAGACAAGAAAGGAGGCTTGGAGAAAGCACTCCAGACCTCAGGGTCAAGAGGGTGGAACGCAGCGTTCCCACAGCCAGCTATGCAGGGAACGCAGCAGATGGACTGCCCAGACGCCAGAGAAACATTTGGTCTCACACCAACTCACTGGAGAAGGTGGCGAAGAGGGCCTAGGAGAGACAAAGAGAAGCCTGGGGAAGTGTAAGGAGGCNGAGCCAAGAAGCTGAGCAGAAATTTCCAGAGATCTTTCCATAAGCCTGGTACAAGAACCTTCTAGAACTGAATACAAGTTTCTTATTTTATAGACCAGGAAACTCTGGGGCCTGGAGAATGTCATTGTGCTGTGGAAAGAGGCTGTGACATCAGAGAGCTCTCCATGCAGTCCTTAGTAGCTGTGTGGTTTGGCGCAAGTATCTAAACCTCTCTGATCCTTAAGTTTCTCCTTTGTGAAAGGGGGAGCCTACCATCTGCCCTACAGATACATTATGAGGCATGAGTGAGGTAATGTATGAAGAATGTGGTGGCCAGCAAGCAGTAAGGCTCGGTAAATATTAGCTTCCAATTCCCAAGGTCACATAGAGGGTTAATGGCAGAGCTAGATCTAGAATCCAGACCCAGTGAGTTATGCCACATTCCCCATTCCAGCTACAGAAGAGTCAAAGGAAAGACATGCCTGCCACTTACCATGGGGGGTGGTGGTGACGCTGGACGGGATTTTCTCATGACCAGAGCTCAGGAATGCATTACCAAGGGTTCCATTTTGGGAACTTATTTAAGTGTGTGCCTGGGATGGATTAAATGCTGAGAATGAACTAAATGTCATGTCAGTGACCTGTTCCACCCACAGACACTAGAATTTATCAGAGGCTAGTTAGACCGCTCCCAAATTCCCCCAAAGAGAGGAAACAAATATGGATTCTTCCATTCAGCCTGCATTCACAGAGCACATGATATCCCAGAGAAACAGGTTCTCTGGTTAGCGTTTGGCTTGGGAGGAAACAAGGTTCCAAGATATTAAATAAAAAGGTCACTCAGCTAGCCAGTGGCAGAGCCAGGGCTCCATGACATCTAGGTTTGCTGTGCCCATGCCACTCAGCATGTCCTGTCTTCTGCAGAGGAGTAAGATGGACGTGAGTGACCAAAAGGGTCATGGGAGAGTGCTCCGGCTTACGCCTTCCTGGGGGGAGAATGGCCCTGGTGTTGTTTTATGGCTTGTGCTAAGCGCTGCTTGGCACTGGTCTACTTGCCTGCCCTGGACAGAAACCTCTGTGGAGGAGCCCAGGGCTCCTCTCCCAGGGCAGAGCCTCTAGAGTGCACCACAGCATCCCCACTATATTCTTGCTGGGTCGCAGCATGCGGCAAGCAAGACAATCCAGGATCTGATGATGAGAGATGGCCCCTGTCTAGTTGAGGAGAGATATCAGGAACCATATAGGGAGCCATCAGGAATACCCACTGTTTAGGGAAAATGCAGCCCCTCTCACCAGAACGTTTCCAGGCTGACAGAAGAGCTACTACTTCTGCTCTTAGGACTGCCCCATCTGATGGAGGGCAGGGCAGAAGAATTTGGATTCACTAATAAGGAAACTAGCCAGGAATGGGGGGGACATGCCTATTATTTCAGCTCAAGTAGTCTGGCTGAAGAGACTCTCAAGTGACATAAAGATAAAGGGAGCACTGGACAGTGCTGGACAGTAGGCAGACACTCTGACTCCTGGTGGACTCCAAGTAAACAGGGCAGTTTGAGCTGGGTAGGCTACCTGAGCTGCCTGGTGTCTCAAGGAGGTCCTCAGGCCCTGTCTGGAAGAACAAGGCTGCTAAGCTGAGAATGGCCAGCTAGGAACAAAGGTAGTGAATGAGAGCCCTGAGGAGGAAGGCCAAGATGACAGAGAGGAAGTTGGATGGAGCACCCAAGGAAAGTCAGTGAGATATCAGGAGGGTGCTCACTAACAGACACAGGCACTCACTATGGGGAGGGCCCGAGGCACATCCCTAAGAGCCTTCCTTTCCTTGGGGAACCGCTNGAGTATGATGGGAATGTCTTTCTAAAAATGTGTTGCTCTGATTGGTTGATAAATAAAGCTGTTTGGCCAATGGCGAGGCAGAATAAGGTTAGGCAGGACATTCAAACTAGGGGAAGAGAAGCAGAGAGCAGAGCTGGGGCAGACGCCATTCTGCCGCCCAGAAAGCAACATGTAACGGTGCACAGGTAAAGCC
>LZPO01037266.1:1867283-1893474 GCA_001675575.1 Neotoma lepida
AGAGACAAAGGCTTGGGCCCAGAGGCAATACAATCAGAGTTTATGAAGTTCACAGCTCTTATAAAAGGGGAGAACTGGTCAAATACAAACATCCTCATCACGCTGAACTGTAAGGAAGAGGCAGGTCTTTCCCCAGGGGGAGCCTGGCAGAAGCGTATTTAGGACAACTAAAATCAGGAAGTANTTCACACAACTGTGAGTGCATCTAGAATCCATTACCCACAGGAAGTTAGNAGGGCCAAAAACATAAATAGGGCCAAGCAAATTTAGATATANTCCTAGATAACTGTTATGATAATAATTATGAAATGTAATTGAAGGAGATGTCTAATCTTTTGAGCTGCTGACAGGAAGACAAACCCTGGTACGGGGCGTCTCTGGGCTGTGCCCACTGGTATATTTAGTCTGCTGAAGCCTAGGGGCCTGGAAGCATTCCCTCGGGCAGCAGACAAAAGAGATACAGGCTCTATGGTCCCTGTGAGGCCCAGGGCTTGTTCTTCTTCCCTATGCAAAGTTGGGTCAGAGAAGCAACTTAAGGAAAAGCAAAGTACCAAGCCTCAGCTACAAAAGAGACTTGGGAAGAGCTTGAGTGACCCACAGCCCTGTGGTGACAAGAAAATTACCTACATGTGAAAGACACGTATTCCCCAGGAGCTTTGGCAAGACACAGGGACCACTCAGAGGTCTGAGGACACTGTGCCCTCCTGGGACAGATCACACACACACACACGTACACACACACACACACGCACACACATGCACACGTACACACACTGGGATGGGGGGTCTGGGGGAGGGGGATGCTGACTGACTGAAGAACTACCTGGGTGTTCTGTGTGGGGATTTGCAGAACCAAGGCCAGGGTGTTGTGATCGAAGTTCTCATCCAGGGCCAGCAGGGCACCGTGCACACCACTCTCATGTAGGTTTCCTGCATAGTCCCTTAGCCCAATAGACTGGACCCAGTGAACCACCTGGTCATTGGTCCAGACCAGCACATCTGGAGGGCAGAGGAAAAAATGGACAGAAAGGAAGCGTGCCTGGCCCAGGTTCTTTCTAGGTACAGAGCCCCAGTTACCTACTTCTGGCTCCCACTCCACCCCTAACTTCCCACATCTGGCTGTCCTCCGTGGCATATGGGTTCCCGCAGGGCCAGCTCCACCACACTGCATCTCTGCCAGTCCACAACACTTTTCTTCCTGGAGTCCCAGCATGGGCCGTCCACCCACCTCAGACCAANGTGGCCTTATTCTTTCTACTGTCAGAGTCTTGCCTAAAACCTGCCTCCTTTCTATCTAACCCTCCCCCNCTTCAAGTCACCAACTTCAATGATCACATCAGTCTGGTTGGTGGCCACTGTCTGAGGGAAATGGAATCACATCTGAGTGGACATGGAATATGTCTATGCATCAGACAGGCTGGGGTTGCATTCACCTCTCATATCTGAGTCTTCCTTGAGACTCACTGGGCCCCAGGGTAGGGGTGGAAGTGAACTTCACAAGGCCTGACCAGCTTACCCTTGATCTCATGCTGGCTCTCCTCCCGCCTCTTCTCCAGCTCCTTCCGGTCATAATTCAGCCTCTTCAGACACATGATGCCATACTGAAGACTGGTTCTGTAGGCACACAGCACCTGAGCCAGGGCATTGGTGTGACCGCATTCCNGCCCACATGGCCCCCATTCTGTTCCAGCCATGGTGGGTGCAGACTCACTGCACCCAGCACAAAGAACACCCTGTTCCCCTCAGGTTCCTGGGCCAGGGCTTGCACCTGATCTGAGGTTATTTCCACCTCCTGCTGCTTACAACTCCCTCTTCAGGCAGGAAGGGTCTGTGAAGGTCACCTTGGTTAGAATGTACCACCTAGCCTAGTAGATTAGTCAAATGCAACTCTGGGTGTGTCTTCCAGGGCATTCCCAGAGGTGATTAGGGAGGTAATAAGACCCATCCTGAATATGGGCAGCTCCATCCCATAATAAAAGGGGAGAAGGAGACAGCCTAAGAGCCGAGACATGCTCTCTGCTCCCCCTTCTCAGTGGGCTCAAACCAGGAGCAAAAATAAATNCTTTAGGTTGTGTAAGGTATTCTGTTACAGCAAGAAGAAACTAACAAAGGGCCCGACTGGTGGGAGGGCTTTGGGTGAAACTAGCATGTCCCTTCTTTGCAGGCATTGGGAAGATAAAGACTAATTTAATTACCACTCACAAGTCAAAGGAAAAGGAAATCTAAGACACTCCTTCATATTGCCAATTCACTCAGTCCTTTCANTGGCCTACAAGATGTCAAAGATGTTCCCTTACCTGCAACTTGCTCTCTGTGCTGCAGCCACACTGACACCCATGTTGTTCCTCGAACACAGCAGGCTTCTGAGGCCTGGGTGCCTCAGAGCCTTTGCATTGCTATGTCTACCCAGCACACCCCACCCCCAGTTTTCTAAATAGTTCACTCTTTCTTCACCGTTAAGTCCTTGTTCAAATGTCTCCTGCTCAGTCCAACTCAGTAGTCACCTAAAGTAAACTCACACTACACCATCACCACCTCCACCCCACACTCCCACACTAATTTGGTCTAATTTTTTTCCTCGCTCCTTAACTGTCTTGTCTCGCCAAGTCAGAATGTACATCTCATGAGGGCAGGGGACTGTTTAACTAACGGGGCATCAATCTCTAAGACATCATAGGTGCTCTATAAGTGCTTACTGGTGAAAGGGAACATTGACACAACTTACGAACTATACCAAAAGAGCAGCAGGTCATAACTAGCAGTGAATAAACAATATGTTGGGCAGAGAACCTTGGGTTCTCTGTGGGAAGGGACTCCCACAGCCATTAATCTGAGCTCCTCCGAATCTAGGACTCACCCTACAGCCCTTCCACAGTGGTGGCTGAGCAACACCTCCAGTGATGGGCAGCTCGTTCCCACTGGGACAAAGGTAAGGGTCCTGGCTTGACTGGACCACTACTTCCTCCTTTCCCCTCTCTGGGTTTCCCCTTCCACAGACCAACAGAACAGAAGGCCCATCCCAACTCCANTCGCTTTGGGATTAAATTGTATAGACTACTCCCAAAGCTCTTCTGCCTGGAACGCTCATGGCTCAGAGACACATTTCTAGGCAGCCTGGATTTAGTGCGCAAGCTGCTGTCTTCAACTCTGCATGACTATGAGGAGGCAGAAGCACACACAGCCCATGATGGAAATGCCCCCGACATTAAGTTTCATTGTAATCTTTTACACAGTTCCTGTGACTTCCAAAGATGTTGGTCAAAGCAGCAAAACCATAAAGCCCTTAAAGTTAGGTCAAGACAGGTTTGAATGCCAGCTCCGCCACATCCTCCCTGAGGGCACTGGGCATCTGTAAGATGGAGTCCTACCTCTCTTTCAGGGTTGTGGTGAGGATTAAAAAGGACCATGAATGGAAGGACTCAGCACATCTCAGGGACTCAGAAACAGGACCACTATTAGGAGGTAGGTGTGATTAATGGATGTGTGGGGTGGGGGTCGGCCCAAACAGCAGAACCCCACTCAACAGACTACCCAGTCCGAGGAGAAGCACTGGGTGAGATGTCAAAAGATGAGGGTGTCAGCTCCACCTGGCCAAGTGAGCAGGTGGAAACAACGTCTCCCGGATGTCTGCCTCTGTTGGTAGAGTAAGACGTAAATACCCCTTTCTTGTCGTAAAAATAATGACTTACACAAATGTCTCCAAAAGTGACTTGGTGGTACAAGCCTGTAATCCAAGCTATTTAGGACACTGAGACAAGAGGAACCCAAGTTCAAGGGTTATTACAGAATGAGTTCAAGACCAGACAACTTAGTGAGACCCTGTCTCAAAATACAAAAAAGGTTGGGGAGGCCAGGCACAGAGGCACATGCCTATAATCCCTACACTTGGAAGTGGAGGCAGGAGGATCAGAAACTCAAGGTCATCCTTGGCTATACAGAAAGTTTAAGGCCATCCTGGGTTATATGAGTCCCTGTTTCAAAANGAAGAAGTGGGGAAGGCTGGGGGTGAAGCTCAGCATCAGCATGCCTGACTGCCTGTGTAGAGACCCTATGCTCAATCCCAAATGTTGCAACAAAGGGATAAAATCCAGACCCAGGAACATGCTTTTGAGACCAGGCATGAGGGCTCATGCCTGTAATCCCAATATTTGGAGGATGAGACANGAGTGTTGAGTTTGAGGCCAGCATGAGGTGCAGAGTGAGTCCTCGTCCCCAAACTCCAATAGGAAAAAGAAGAACATGCTATCGGGATGTTGAGTGGAATCCCAGACTGAATGGCAGAGGCAAAGTGTGTGGGGACACCTCNGAAANCCNAAGCCCTGGAGCTTTGGAGCTGCCCTATAGCCCCGTGGCAGGCCGCCTTTCTCCCTGCTCCTCACAGTGGGGCTTCAGGAGGGCTCCNGCTGTCCTGGTAGGACTGGAGGACCTTCTCCAGCAGTTCAGGCACATGACAGACGGGCACATCTCCCCGCCTATCAATCACATGGGAGGAGACAGGTGCAGCTGGGCCTGGCAGCCTCCCAGGCAAAGACAAAAGACTCCTTTTCAGCGAGGGGTGAAGGGCAGGGAAGCCATAGCTTAGCTTCCCTGCAGCCCTCACAAGTCGTTGTGAGGTCACAAAGGCTAAGGGGGCCCAGGACTGAGCTTGAGTCCTCAGACTTAGTTCCACCTGTGCTCNGCCATCATCCCTAAGCTACTGCCCCTTCCTGTGCCTCTGTTTCCTCATCCATGAGGCGGNTAACCAGATTCTGTCCAGATCTGAATCTCTATGGTGTATCAACTGGAAGACATCCACAAAGTCCTGAAGGAACTAGAAAAGCCACAGTTACCCAGTGTCACCTGCCATCTCACTATCTGCTGGAGACAAAGCCCTGGCTTGAGTAGCAAGCAGGGCTATGTGAAGCTGGGTAAGAACCTTTATTGCAGTCAGCTCTTCGAGCCGTCACCACCCGCCTCACTCTCCAGTGCTGACTGGGACCAGGCAGAGATACTGGCTGTTGCCCATGAGCTATTGGGAAGCAGGCTAGAGGGGCTGTTGTGCCCAGGCTATAGTGTGTCCTCAGAGCTTCCCACCTTTCAAAAGACATCTAGATAGAAATTACTGTTAAAACATTAGCAGCTGAGGCTGGAGAGATGCTTAGTGGTTAGGAGCACTGGCTGCTCTTCCAGAGGACCTTAGTTCAGTTCCCAGCACCCACATGGTGACTCAAAATGGTCTGTGACTCCAGTTCCTCAGGATCTGATATCATCTTCTGGCCTCCACAGGCAATAGGCACACATGTGGTTTCACNGATATACATGCGGGGAAAACACCCATACACATAAAATAATAAAATAATAAAAATTAAAACAAAAACAAAACACTGGCAACCAAATTCATGATTTAAAAAAAAATGTGGGCCAAATAAAATGTATCTCTAGGCCAAATTCTGCTCACAGGCTGCCAGCTTGGGACCTCTACCATGACAGGTTTGGACAAATCTTTTCAGTCAAAAGAAGACAAGGATTAGGTGACACTGCATAAAGGGACATAGGTCCAAAGCTAAGGGACTCCCACCGGTAATGTAATAGTGTAGCAAGCCCATTGCCCATTGTCTCTGTGTGTTTGAANGCTTGGTTTCCAGATGGGAGTACCACTNGGAAACATCACAGAACTCTTAGGAGGAAAGGCCTCAGGAGGTGAAATAAGTCGTAGGGGTGGCTTCTGAAGTTTTACCGCCTGGCCTCACTCACTGTTCTTTCTCTACTTCCTGGGTGCAAATGTGATATGAACAGCCAGCTTCCTGCCCTTGGCTGTACCTCCTCTGCCTTCTGCCATGTCTTTCCCACCATAATCATCTGGGACTATAAGCCAAAATAAATCCTTTCTCCATACGTTGTTTTGTCGAGGTATTTTTATCACAGCAGCAGAAAAGAAACTAATACAGATGCTTAGTACCGATTATCAGTGTGAGGGTATCTGTAATTGTCTGAAAAAATGAGCCTCAGGTCCCTGTGAGGAATTATCTAGGTTAGATTATCCTCTAGTCTGTCTTTGAGGGATTATCTTGATTGGGTTAATTGAGGTATGAAGGTCCTCCCTAAAAGCGGGTAGCACCATTCCCTGGGCTGGGGTCCTAGACTGTTTTAAAGGAGAAAGTCAGCTAAGCACCAGCGTTCATCTCCCTCTTCTGCCTGACTACTAAAGCGAAGTGGCCAGCTGCCTCATGCTCCTGCNGTCTTCCCTTCTCCACCATGATGGACTGTACCCCGGAACTGTGAACCAAAATAAGTCCCTCTTCCTTTAACAGGGTATTTTTACAGGGTATTTTATCACAATGATAACACAACCCAGAAAAAATACAGTTACTAAATTTAGTGCCAGATTCACTGTAAGCTTTCTTGGTTAACAGAGAATTTGGCAAGCCCAAAGACAAGCAAGAAAATTCAGAATGAGAGGAAACTCTCAAAGATGACGGTAAACCCTTGTGTCCTAAGGGTTAAAAGTGACAAGATCAAATTCACAAACTGCAGAATGAGACAAGAACATGGGAGAGTTTCCTAACAGGGAAACCTATTACTACCCAGAACAGGCCCTGGAAAGAGACAAAGGGCCCCTTCATTTCTGAAGACAGAGCCCCAGGGCCTGGGGAGATGCCACATCCAGGAGGCGGCCCTGGCTCCAGCCTGGCTCACCGATGAAAACTGTCCACCATCTTGAGGTGGACCCGCAGGTCCTTCTTGGTGAGGTGATCCAGCATGCGTGCATCCACCAGGCACTCCATGAAGTAACTGCGGTACTGAGGGAGCCCCAGGCTGGGCAGCCATTCATTTCCAATCCATTCATGATTCATGTCTCCATAGGCCAGGGTCTGGGGACATGAGAAGGAAGAGGACATGGAGGGGGCAGTGCCAACAGGTTACAGGTGGCATATCTATTTGGGAGAAATACCAATCCACCCTCCATCCGTGAGAGAGGGCAAGCTGTTCAATAATACTTCAGCTTATTTGCACTAAGGAACTGGTAGTGGTGGGGAGCGACAGAAGTCTTTCAGGATCTCACAANGACCCAGTTCTGTTCAGCTATCAACTGTCCACACCAGTGAACAAGAGCAGCTGCCCAAGGAGTCCTTCCTGTCACCTCAGCGTGCGTAGTGGTGCACAGATAACTTGTTTCCCTTTTCGCAGCTAGCCNCAAGCCTGCTGAGCCAGAGGAGAGGCTAGGTTACAGTGGACCTGCAAAAGATGACAGCTTGGCTCTGGTGAACGGCCAGCCTCACAGTCCAGGGGATGATCAAATGCTAGCTGAAGACAGAAGGCCAAGCAAGGGACAGTAGCCTGTGACTGAACAGCTGGTTTGTTTCCCTAAGGCCTGGTCATCCCTCCAGGAATTCTCCAGGTCCTCTGTCCATGTCCCCACTCACACTGTCACTTGTCTCACGATGCCCNCACTATGCNGCATTGCCTCTGGATGAGAGCAAATGGGCTCCCTGACCACTAGGCTTTGGAAAGGTTTCGTCTTGAGAGCAGCCCTCTACCACNTCTCCCTTACCTGACAGATGTTTCCAGACTAAAAAGTTCTATTTTAAAAGGACATGTTACACGCTGATAAATGTAAAATTGTATGCCACATAAGTTCACTACCAAGCATACAAAGGAAGTTATCCTCCATGGTCAGCATCCGAGTTCAGAACTAGCCTCTGCCCTTTCCCTTCACCCTGTCCCCNACTGCCCTTCTCACATGAAACTGCTATACTCTATTTTCTACATTCTTCTACTCTGAGAAAAAAAGGCTTTACAATTAGCAGTGTATACATTTGCTGAACAATACATTAGCTCTGTGTGTGTGTTGATTTATCAGATTCTATAAAGCCATCAGGATCATCACTTTTCACTTAACATTACACTTCTGATTCCTCTAGTGTTGTATCATGGGAGTGTGCTGCACTGGTGCGGCCAGAGAGTGCAAGCATGGCTGCCCTGCCTCATTNTCCACCACAGTAGCAACTATCCCAAGCTGTCCTGTGTTTGTCAACACTGTCCTTATATTCCATTAAACTCTTCATTCACGTTATCCCTTTACTCATTTAGAAAGTTTAGAAAGGCCGATCTTGTAGATCCTCAATAAATGTGTGCTCACGAGGTAAACGGGTGAAAGGGTCATTCACCAGGGAGCCCTTTGGAAGGATAAGGGATATGAGAAAACTGTATGAATCGAAGTCTCATCGTTCATGGGAAGAGAGTCAAACTATGAAGGGTCTGGCACGCTGGAGGCCCAGCCCCCCAGTGCTCCTCACTTGCCATCCTACGAAAGCAGAAAAGGGATGAGAATGGAGTTTGGGGGNGGGGAGGAACCTTGTCCAGGGCTCCACGTGTGACATGCACACACTGGACTCGGCCAGCTGTGCCATTCAGAGAGCCCAGTGAAGGGTACTGCCCTGACCTTCTGAGAGTAGTCCTGATGCGGGAGGGAGGGGTCTTACCTGGGCCCAGCTGCCCTCCTCACTGTCCTAGCAGGAACCAGTGCCGCATGTCAGGGGAGACACGAAAGTCAAGAAACCTGGAGCCTCCACCCAGGCTCCCAAAAGAGGGGAAAAGACACCCCAGTAGCTCATGGGTGACCAGGATAAGCTTGTTGGGACAGTTGCGAGAACTGGTACATACATGCATGTTTGGTGAGGGTAACAAATTTGTGTGGCAAAAACATGCTTCCAGGGTTCCCAGGGTGACTGGGGGTGAGCAAGAAGCCAGGCCCTCCCACCCCTCCCTCCTTCTCCAAGCACCAAGCCAAGAACAGGGAGCTTGTGACTCAGACCCATAGCAGGGTAGGACACTCTGTAGCCCAAAGCTGTTAAGGGTCTTATGACTCCTGCAACAGAGCCTCCAATGCACACAACAATGATTCCCAGTCTCGTCTTGCCCTCCCGCAATCCTCCACCCTGAGAACAGAACCGGGCAACATCAGGGATGCTAGGTTTCTTCCAGCCCCTCTGGCTTCCCATACTCTTCACTTCATGGGCGTCACAAGTTCTTGGGCCAAGGGGCAGACTCACTGTTTTGGTAGATGTTGCCAGAGTTTCCATCTCTTCATGGGTCACCCAGACATTCCCTGAAGACTGCAGGTAGAGAAGAAAGCACCCTGGTCCTGGATGTACCCTACTGCCACTCCCAGATCCCCAGCAGGAGTCCCAAGAGTCCCCAACTCTCCCTTCTCCTGACTCCTCCCATGGGCCCAGCCCATAGCTCCCCCGTGTCTAGTTCTAGGCAGTCCATCCTAGAAACTATCCAGAGATCTGCAATTATTGTCAGGTAGGCATGGAGATATGGAGCCTATGGGTGGCCCACGGGAGGCAGGGAACCAGACCCGCTGGGATCCTCNGAGAATCGACATTGTACTCTCCTGAACACCNGAGAGAGCCTTCTGTGGATATGGGAAATTAAGGCAGAGCTCAATATTCCCTCTTCCTGAAGGCCAACGGGAGACTGTATAAACACTATGTTAGGACCTTTGTAGATCTGAGGGTGAAGGAGGCTACTTACAGTCCTGGAGGTAGGTGGGGCTGAGGGGCTAGTCAGTGACACCATCTCCTGGATGGCCAAGCGGAGCTTCAGGCGGTGCAGGGCATTGCTGATGCCAATTTCCCGCTGGATCTCTGTGTCCGACAGGGCGGACATGATGGCACCACTCTTGACATTGGCCCGGCAGGCCGCCACATACCAGGCAGGCATCCCTACCCAGAGCTGCAGACATGGAGCATAGGGGAGCAACTCAGCATCACTTGGGTGGTTACTCCTAGGGCAGCCTGATGGAAGAGTCAGTCCACCCGTGAAAGACTGATGCCTCTGTAATTTGTTGCCTGATTCCTGGTATGGCACATACATAGTTATCTGGGAGAAACACTCTGGCAGTTATAGGGACATCGGGCCTGCTGCTCAGGAGTCCTCATCCCACCAAAGAAGCAAAACAAATCCCAAGAGCAGACACAAGAGACTTAAGTTCCGAGAGGACCATCCCGACTTGGGTAGGGATGGGGAGACCGACAGACCTAGCCCACATGGTCTTCCCTCCAGATCCCAGAGCATCTCCCCTGCCCAGGCTCACCTCCCCTGCCCAGGCTCATCTCCCCTGTCCAGGCTCACCTCCAGCCAAGAGACCACCGTGGGGCCATCCCATTGAGCAAAGGGCATTCCTTTTCGGCGAGCATCTTCAAGCAGCTGGTGTCTTGGGGGAGGAACAACAGGCTCACTAGTCTTTTTTTCTCTCAACCAGGCTGACTCCTGGGGACCACTCCAGGCTGGGCCAAGAGCTGGCATTCGTACTTCCCCAGCTCCCCACCCTTGAATTCTTCTGCTCTATGCCTGAAGCAATATGAAACTTCGAAGTGGGGCAGGAACACCCTCCATGCCCACAGTGCTCTCACACCTCACACACACTGACTTAGCCATCTCCATGTGCCCTGCAAGAGAACCATGGGTCCCAGATTACTCTCCCAACAGCCCTCTTGCTTCCTGTTCCCTAGGATCATCATAAGACCCTGCTCTCAACTCAGGACTGCTCAGATGTGCCCGCATGGACCGAGCCTTGCTGGGCTCTGTCTCTGAGCTCAGTCTATGACAAAACATGGNAAGGAAAGCAGCTGGGGGCCTGGGCCACCCTAGTAGCACCTGGTCTGGGGCTCTTACTTCTTTTTCAGTCGCCGGTCCTTCTCTGCCTGGGTCCCCAGTTTGGCAGGTACCATTGGTTCCTGNAGACTGAGCTCGGAGTCTGCAAGCAGAACTGGAAAGGAAGACATGGGCATGTCAGCAGCCATTTTGCTTCTGCCTTAGCCTGGACCAAGAAAACAGAGAAGCAGCAGCAGGTGCATCCTCAGCATAGAGCATCCCAACCAAATCTGAAGGTCTCTGCTTATTCCCAGGGCTGGCTCCCAAGGTCTCTGCATTCCAGGCAGCCCNGGAGTGACACCAGTTGGTTAACCTGGGGATCCTCAGCCCTAGGAGTGTTTTCCAGAAAGACAGACTCGAGTTGTCCCATCCAGAATCTAGACAGAGCCCATGACTTCTCTAAGCCAGGGTGCAAAGCACACCCCAAGTAAATATGAATAGACATGGACAAGAATTCAGAAATAACTATCCTGACTTGGTAAAGAAACTCTTGGGCAATATCTCTGTCTACATTCATTGCACACCCCTCTTTCTCTCCCTCTCTCCTTCCCCCTCCCCCCTCCGTCTCTGTCTCTGTGTGTATCTGTCTCACTCTGTGCCCACCCCCACATGCATGCATTTCACAACAGACTCACTCTATGGGCGTTCACTGTACACACACACACACACACACACACACCCTCTCTGAGTGTGCTCTTGCACACCAGCCTCTTTCTCCTGGTGCACTCACTTGCACAGACTACAAAGGGGAACACTCATCACTCTCTCCTATTGACAATCGCCCAGATTCATGATGAAATCCTGGAGAATTCCTGAGAAAGGGCGTTGTCATTGAAGTCACTGTGGGCCTGGCCGCTCTGGTTCACACAGCAGCAGAAGTGGAGAAGCTACTCTGGGACACTGACAAGCTCAGGTGTCAGGGTTGTGTGAGGAGCAAGAAATCACACAACTTCTCCCAACATGCGCCTGCCACCAAGCAGACCTTCCTGAGGCTGGCTCCACACGCCCTTCTTGCCTGCTTTGCCTTACTCCCAGGCTGAGACTCTCACGTCTCGAGCAGAGACACCCACCCTCCAACTCTCCTCTTCACTCAGATAGCTGTGTTCTGATTCACACCTTCCCTGGGATGTGGAGTCAGGGAAGGTCTAATTATGCACTTAGGTCCAAAGGTTCCTTCCTTCTGATCCAGTTCCTCCCCTGAGTGATTCATCAATGTTCCCCCTGTTCTGAGGGAATGCTAACTCTCTTCTTAGAGTCAGGCACTGGTCTGCTAGCCATCCATTCCTCTGCCTCCATCTCTCCATCTCTTCTCCTCTACTAGAGCACAGTGCGCATGCAGCCCTCTTGCCCGCGTCTTTCCCTTCCTCAAGCTGCACCCTCTCCCAAGAGCCCCTTCTTGTCTTAGCTAAATTCTGTAAGGCCACAAGCTTCAGCTCAAGAGCTGCCCAGGGAAGGAAGCCTGTCCTCATCCCCAGACCCTCCACAGCTANTGAAGCACCTAGGCCATCTCCACTACCACAGTATTTTCCCTTTTTATCAGCTGCCAGGCCCCCTGAAGAGCTATGGCGCCATCCCTTTGTACTGTGCTGAACTGAGGTTACTCAGTGTGTGAACAAATGACNGGGAAATGATGGAAAGAAGAGAAGGGAAAGAAAAGGGAAGGAGTGGAGCAAGGGAAGGAGAAGGCAGACGTTTATTGTGTGCCTCCCACACGCCAAGCATGACCAAAGCTTGCACCACCACATGACAGCAGAAGAGTCACTCCTACCCAACCACCTTCTGATCCAGTAAAAAGGCTACTAGGCCAGAGAATCTGTAAGCCCAGCATTCAGGATGCAGAGGCAGGAGGATTACCATGAGTTTAAGGCCACCTTGGGCTACATAGCAAGTACCAGACCAATCAAGGCTACATAGCAAGACTCTATCACACACACACACACACACACACACACACACACATTCATATTTTAAAAAATGCATTAAGTTATAATTAGAACCCAGCCTGGTAGCTCAGGCCTATAATCCCAGCTATTGAGAAGCTGAAGAAGAAGGATCATAAGTTCAAGGCTAGTATGGACTACAGAGTGACAATTTCAAGGCCAGCTTGGACAACAAAGTGAAATCTAGTCTTCAAATAAACAAAGGGCAAGGGATATACCCAACGGTAGAGCACTTGCCTACTATGCAGGAGACCCCGAAGTCAATCCCTTGTAATGAAACAAACAACAAAGCAGATTTCATACTGAGTCCTGTGAAAACCAGAGGTACTTAGAAGTAACATCTACTGGACAGCCAACTATTAAGAGCTCGGACAGCTGCCCTGCGGGTCCTAAAATGCACATCAGCAAAGCTCTAAAGGGGAAGCATCTGCAGGGAGCCAACTTTGACTCCATACAGACCCCCCACTGTGGCATGCCAGGTCAGTGGCCACCAGCCCCTGCCTGGCACTTCTAGACACAGGAGCTCTCCGCCTCATGAGGTAACCTGGCCCAGCATGACACAGCTCTAAGAAAACCTCCATCCATNTCTCCAGTCAAAAGCTGTTGGCGTTTGGTTCACACTCATCAGCCTGAGAGACAGGCAAACAAGGCTGGACAGAAGCAGACCCTCTTGCTGCTGATGTCCCAGTGCCCACCCAGCCCTCTGCTGTGAAGGGGGCAGAGACCATGGCCTGTAGCATCCCGACTCAGCTGGATCAGCCTGCCCTTCTCCTTCTTCCCAAACAGGCGGCCAATGGATGACTTGATACCCTTGCGCTTGGCACCCTTGTGCAGAGAGTCCTGGCTGCTGTTGCTGCTGCTGGGGTTGCTGTCCTGACCCTCCAAGGCACTACAGGATGACAGGCAGGAGAGAGTGAATAAGAAGAAATATACTTCAATTACAGCAAGAGAGATGGAAGTCAGAGTTCAGGAAGGGGTTAAGTATCAGCGCTGGGGTAGGGGTAAGGGAGTGTGGCCAAAGCAGGTGACCAAGGGAGATGAGGGAACATCCATGCCTGATGGTGTCCCAAAGAGCAATGAAGCAGTCAAGCACCTATGACAGGTGAGATGCAGCCCCTCAGAGGCTGTGGGACTGAGGCCAGAAGTGCAGCCTGCCCCACTTACCTCTTGCCTTCTTCTTGACTCAGGGCTGGGTGGCCAAGCTTCTCTAGCCGCAGCGTCCTGGGTGAGGAAGGAGGAGAAGTCTCACATTTTATGGTGGCTTTATCCTCTCGGTTCTCTTCCCGAGACACTGGCGACTGAACAGACAGTGGGGTTGTCAGGGGGTAGAGGGAGAGAGCTGGGGCCTGCCTACCCAGCCCAGACAAGGCAGAGGATCAGAGAACCGGAGAGCGCAGCAGAGAGGCCCNGTGGCCTCTCCAGGTAAACTCAGACCCCAGGGCTGGGGGCAGAAGCCCAGAGGGAAGGGCCTGGGAGCCAGTAACCCGCTAGTACCTGGGTGCCAGGAAGCACTCACCAGCAACTTCCTCCTATGTTTTCTTAGGTCGCTGGGCTGAAAAAGAGAAAGAGGAAAGGGCGAGCCTGCTTAGGGTGACAGCAGGAGTCAGGGACTCACACCAGCCTGGAAAAAGTACCACAGCAGAAAGGAGCACCTGGAAAGATAAATCATGGCTCCCTCTGAAGAGAGAGCAGCTGGACAATGGGCATGGCTCTAAGCCTTCTGCGATCATCCAAGGGAGGAAGGGAAGACGTCACAACCCTTTCCTACCCAGAAGGGCATGCTGGTGACCTAGTATGTCATGTCATGGGAGAAGGATACCAGGGTGATGGAGAGAGCCCAGGCCTCCCATGTAAACTCTCCCCAGCACAGGCCTATGGTTCACAGGACCACTGCACAGACTCACCAGGGTCATGACCCCCATTCGGTCCAGATCCTGGGCAGCACTTCGAGAAGTGAGCTTGGGTGTGGAGCGGCCACTGAGCGGAGGAGAAGCACTGGCTAGGGACAGGGCGGTCAGAGAGGTGGGGATGGAGCCGCGCTTGCGCAGCTGTGTCAGGTTGAGGGCTTCCATGCTGCCGCTGGTCACTCGGGTCTCAATTTCCTCAGCACGAAGCTCAGTGGACTCTTTCTCCTCCTGGATCATCCTGCAGGTCAGCAAACCGGACCCGGCCATTAGCCCGGAAGACCAAGCAGGAGGTGGTGCTAGGTGCTGCCTTGCACTCAACACCCTAGTACCAAAAGCGGGCAATACCTACAGGCACCACCGGGGTTCCCATGNTCTCTCTGGCTAGCGACCTTCCCAGCTGAACAAAAGCCATTTCTGGGAAGGAGACACTTTGGTCAATGAACTACTAACCATCTCAGTGGGAATCCCTGACCTGCACCAGCTACAGGAGTGACCTTGAGCCGGTACTTTGCTCTCTTGTGTCTCAGTTTCTCAACAGACACCATTATTGGGGTCATCTCTGTCAGGAGTGCCCAAACACGGCTTTCTGTTGTTGTTTGCTGATGCCAACNCCTAATGAGGTTTCCTCTGTTCCACTGAGAATGAGAAACACAGGGAGATGGTGTGTTGTGCCTGAGGGGCACTCAGAGAGNTGCAAACACATTCACACACACTGACAGAAAGGCGCCAACTGCGCTTCAAAGAAANGGATGTGTTCTTACTCTTTGATGACACCTTTCCCACTCTGAAGCTGTTCAAATACCATTTCTTTTGAAAGGAAATGGCTGTGATAATAAATGGCAGCTATCCCTACAGTTTTACCCTGCAGAGTTGAACACTGGAGTCTTGAATTAGCATGTGTGTCTTAATGCTGATTTCTCAAATTTGAAAGTCTGACCTCAACAGCCTGTCGATTTTACCTCGCTGCATGACAGTGACAGAAATAAGCTCACTGAAAGAGGCAGGGTAAGGTAAGGGTTTTGACAACCTTCCTGTCTCTACTTCCATCTGATGTCTCCCTAGAGATGAAAGGCGTGCCACTGGGGAGTTTCTACCTGAGCTTGGATCCTGGTTCAGCCACTTAACATGTGGCTTTGAGCCACTAAACCCCTCTCAACTGACCNTAACATTGACGAAGCTCCCATCCTTAGCTGGCTTCTTTACAGTCAAACTGAATACCAGGAGCACAGACAGTTTCATCTTCCCAAGCCTAGCCACCTCCCAGCCTGGAGAGGAGAGATGTCACCTAGAGTCATCTGTAGCCTTATCCCTCTGGGGTCAGTATTAGGCCAAATCCTTGCCTGATGCCACAGAGCATCCCTGGATTGTGGTCCTAGGCTGTAAGATGGGATAGGAGCCAATACTTTTACTGTGTGCCCCAACACAAAGAGCCCATCCTCCCAAGCACCTTGCAAGCTTCACCCCTACCCAACCTGATCTCCTGGTTGATGGCATCCAGCTGCTCCTGCAGCATCATGGCCAGGGTCTGGGCATCAGAGTGGCCACCAGGTGAGACGACATCAACTTGAGAGCTCACCAAGCCCCCAGCTTCATCCTCGTCCACATCAGAGATCTCAGGGTCGCTGTCAAAGGCAGGGGTGGTGGTGGTGGCCAACCCCTTCCAGTCCTTGGCAAACAAAAGGAGCTGTAATAAGATCCCTGGATAGCTAGGCAGTAGGACCCTGCCAACCTTCATCCCATGGCATCAGTATTTCTGGAGGCCAGCTGAAAATGAGGGCTGCTGGAAAATGGGCCAGAGAAGGGATCTAACATAGCCTCTCTGAGCCAAGGCCCCAGTGTCCCCCTTAGGGCTATGTTCTAGCTGCTGCCTCCTTTGCACGGAGCTCCTGGGTAGCTGCTGTGTTCTTGTAAACAGCAGAGTAAAGAGTCAGGAGAGGTAGAAAAGAAGAGGTGTTCATACTGTGACCAGAATGCCTGCCTCCCTACATGCCTGCCTGCATGCCTGTCTGCATGCCTGCCTCCCTACATGCCTGCCTGCATGCCTGTCTGCATGCCTGCCTCCCTACATGCCTGCCTGCATGCCTGTCTGCATGCCTGCCTCCCTACATGCCTTCTTGCTTGCTTGCTTTTTCTTTTATTCTCCCTTCTTTCCTTTCTCCCTTCCTTTCTTTCCTTTCCTTCTTTCTTTCTTTCTCCCTTCCTTTCTCCCTTTCTTTTTCTTTCTTTCAATGGGGACCTGACATGTTGTCCCAACTGGCTCACAATCCTCCTGCCTCAGCCTTCCAAGTATACTAACACGCCTATACACCAAACTCAGACNAGATAATTCTCAATGGTGAAGATAAATCTTCCCCCATCACACCAGGTGTCCCCTCTTTCTCTATCCCTACCTTCCAGAGCCCCAGAGCATGTGAGGATTAACAACTGGAGGGCAGTGGCTCTCTTCTGCTCTTCATCTTTCCTCACTGCCTGCCCACCCCCAGCTCCCTGGGACAACTCAGAAACTGGCAGCTGCTTCTGAGGTGCCATTCCCCAGGGCCACTTAATCTGTCCTCTCCTCTATAAGCCATGCTTTTGTTCCAGGAAGCTTGCTAATTCCATTTTACCCCTGCAACTCCCTCTTGGCCACCAGAAATGAACAGTGCACACCCAGGCACACGCACACATGCTGTAGTGGGGCCTCAGGGACCACTGGCCGTCTTCCACCCCTACCTCTTGCCCACCAGGAGGCTGAGGCAAGGGGGGGTCACAGCTGTTGCAGCTGACAAGAACCCCAACCCCAAGGCTGCAGCTGTCACTGACAGGGGAGAAGGCTGGACAAGGCTTTGCACCACACACGCCAGTCGTCTGTGTAACTGGAGCCAGACACACGGCCGAACTAACCCCAAATTCCCCAGGGAGACCCACACACATACATCCTTCCGCTTCTTACCTTGGCAGACTCATCCCTCAGCACCGTATAGCGCCGATGCAGACCTGGGGGTGCGTGGGTGGCTGTACTCAGAGAGAACCGCACATCTGATGCACTGCCCACATGTGACCTTGAGTGGCAGGAGGGAAAAGATAAGCCCTGAAGACTGACGGCCCCGGCTTACACTCAGAGGGCCCAACGACTGGGGGATGGCCACTTTGGAGAGAAGCGATCTGGGACACAGCTGTCTCAAGCATCAGAANNGCTGCCATGGAAGCACAAGGCTCCACTTAGGCTCTGGTGCTCAGGGGTCAAACTGACCCAGGGAGAAAGCTGTAGGGAGCAGTGGTCCATTTTGCATAAGCAGGATCTTCTCCTGACAAGAAGTGGATTAGGATGCTTTCAAAAAGTTGAGCTCCCTGTCAGAGCGGCATTCAAGTGGAGGGCCTTGGGCTTTGTGACAGCCGCCATGCAGGAGGGCTCTTGGCCTGGGGGACAAAAAGGAGTCCAAAGAGANGAGCTCTAAGGGCCTGTTATCTCTGGAGGTCTCTGCTTCTTGGTCTTCTTTCTAGCAACTCTCTCCAGGTTTCCTGATAATCTGAACTGAACACCTGGCTAACACTCAACCCAGATGTGTCATCCGCATCCCCAGGAAGCTTTGGAGAACCTTGAAGCTACATTACAGGTACAGGCTGGAGAACCCATTCTGGCTGCCCAACGTGTCTATCCCAGGCACAAGATTTTAGGGTCCCAGGAACAACGTCTGGGTCATCCAGAGCCTCCTCTGTGACACTTCCACTCTGTCTTCTCAGCTCAGAAGCCTTGATGGAGCCCCACACAGAGAAGCAACCGAGCCTACGATCTATGCCGTGTACCTGGAAAGAGGGAGCTCCCACCCAGATCCCCCACTTCAGTCTGTGAAAGGTCTAGTGACTCTACAGGCAAAGCCAAGAATTCTCACTCAGCAAGGGAAGCAAGCAGTGGCTTGGTGCACTCTGTCAGTTCTCATTAACTGAGAGCCTGTTCCGTTTGGCCAACCAACAGGAAAGGAAAGCTTGGAACAATCCCAACTCCCTTCTCTTCATCCCCCTCCTTATACAAGAGCAGAATTCCTGGTGAACTTACATGTCTACCACCTCAGACCTCCGGAGGCCTCTCGCCTCCNGCCCAGCATCCTTTTCCCTCACTGAAGCATCGTCCATCCACATATACATATATATTTCTCTTCACCGCCTTCCTAATAGCTAATGCCCACTTCCCTGATACATCCAGAGCACTGACTGAAGGGAACAGCATGTCTAAGAGACTCCGATTTACAGAGACAGCCAGGAGCCAAGAACATTCATTCAGCAGTAGCATCCAGCCATCTTGCTCCTCACCCTACCTCGCTGAGCTGAGAACTGAGTTCAATGCCAACTGCTTCACAAAGTAAGGCTGCAAGCNCCCATCGCCATGTCTTACAAAGCTTTTGGGTAAAGGCATGCTGAAGCCATAGGAGTAACACAGCATCTCAACTTCCAACAGGAAGGAGGGTTTGCTGCATCCTTTCACTCTCCCTGATGTCTCTCCGTCCACTGTGTCCTACTTGAACTTGGGTGGTCCTCAGCTCTCAACCAGCAATCCTAAAAATGGTGTCTCAAAAGGACTACAGTGAGTGGTGAGCTCTCCAGAGGGCCCTGTGGGATAGGTGAGAGCACATAACTCAGCAGACCCTTCAAGGGTGTGCCCTCTGGCAAGGACCCANGAAGCACAGCCTACTCCCACAGCTGAGAAGAAGCACCACTGATTCCTTGCCTTCCAGCACCCCCTAGAGGACATGTGCTCCCTTCCTAAGTGCCCACATGAGCCGAAGGACTGGCCAAGCGCTCTGAGACCCAATGTCCCATCCTGAAGAGAAGGAAGACCCTGAGGTCCTGGGCAGTGTTTTGGTGAGGGAATCTCCTTTCTCAAGGTCCATCCAGGACCATAAGCCAGCATGCACTGAGTCCCACCCTCTAGTACCTGGAGTGGATGCCATCCACAAACGGCCCCCCTCGACCCTTCAGCTGGTCCACCTCTTGCCGTAGCTTCTCAATCTCTTCAGACAGGCGGCCCTGTGCCAGGCAGAGCCAGGGTGGGAGGGGCCAGGGAGGGGCAGAGAGGAAGAGTGGAAGTCAGAGAGGGGCAAAGAGGGCGACAGAGTTGGGGAAAATAGAAGAATGCACTGCAAAGGCCAAAGCCAAGGGCCCTCAGCTAGGGCCACAGATGACGCCAAAGAAAAGAGGTGTGACTGGAAAATGAGCAGAAGATTGACCGAGGGGCCAGGCCAGAAATGGACCCTGCCTAGAGAAGAGTTCTACAGCCAGTTGACTCCTCAGTGCCAGACAAATGTGAGGCAAATGAAGCCAGGTAGCAGAGAGGACCGGGTTTTGGTGCCACATGCTGCTAAGGACANTGGCTGCCATTCCCAGCATGTAGGACTCTTTCCTTACAGATACCTCCACCAGATCCTTCAGTGGGCCCAGAATCTGAGCCAACCCTATAGCCTATGTCCATGGCCTCCATGTCTCTAGTCTCTGTATGGATAAAATGTATGGAGAGTCTATAGCTACTGTGTCGGGCAACAGTGGCAACGGTATAATGTGTGCATGAACTAAGAGAAGCCAGCATAGAGCAGCTGCGANAACACCAGGCACTGTGCCTGGGGCCCTCCCACATGGGCAGGGCTAGCCAGCAGCTGGGTACCTGTGGTAGTGCAGCTTCTCTATGGCATGCTGGGAGCTCTCCAACTCCTGGACCAATGTGTTCTGAGGGACAGCAGCTGCGAGCCAGGGGCCCTGACTGGCCAGTGACCCTGCTCTCAGGTGTCTTCCTCTCCCAGGCCACCTCTCCAGGACAGCATGGCTCTCCTTTCCCCAGTGGTGGCCCAGGTGGCCTTTACTGCTGTGCCTTTATATGCCCTTCCCCCACCATCACACACTAACCCGACACATTCCAATCCTACTCCTCTAGCCAACTGGGCTCCACCTTGACTCAGCCCTTTCAGGCAGCCACAGCCCCAAGCTCACCCTGCCCACCCAGCCTACCCAAGCCCCCTCACCTTCTCCTCCAGGGCAGCCATCCGCTCCTTGAGGTGGAGCTGCAGGCGCTCGTTGGACTCGCTGAGCAGACGGTCCACGGTGTCTGACAGCCGCTTGTTGTGGTCTTCATTCATCTTCTCCCGCTGACGCACCTGCACAGCCCTGCCATCTTGTACTAGGCCACCTCAAGGCTTTGTCACCACCCTCCTCCAGAACCATTCGTTTCCACCTGGGTCCTATGCCTCTCACTTGTCCCCTTATCTGCCCTCTGGGACTCTTCTCTCCAGCTCTTCCAACCAGCTCCTGCCTAACTGTGAGCCACCTCCTGACCCTCTGCAAGTTCTTTCCCTGGCCTGTCCCTTCTTCTGTGCCCCTCCACAGACCACCCCGTAAGCCTGCCCTGGAGACAGAGAGGAGGCCAAGATGCCTGACTGGTCCGCTCACCCTTGCCAGCTCCTGGTTCTTCTCCTCCAGCTGCCCTTCCAGCTGCCGCAGATGTTCCTCAATGTTGCCATGACGTTCCTCAGCCTAGGTGCAGGGACAGTCAGTCACCTTTGTTCCTTCTGCTCAGGCCCCATATGCCACATACCCTGGTGTCAAGGTGATCTTGGGGATCAGAGTCTCAGCTGCCACAGAAACCAAGCTCTGTCGTATCATCTTGGAGCAGAACTGTTGTCATTTTTTTCCCATCCTCTTCCTGTTCAGAGCTAACCTTAAAACTTATGCCCACTGGACCCTCATAAGGACTAAAGGAATGGTAAACATGGAAGTACAGTAAGCATGCCATAATGCTAGCCTCACTGAGGCTATTACCTTTACTACTAAACAAGCCTAAGTGGAAGGTTCTCCCTTCCTGGCCACTATCTCCGGAGATGGAGACCCCGTCTTGTCTGTTGACAAGGTACCCAGAACCTTGCATCCCTTACAGTCAGGAAACCCTTCCTTAAAATCCTCCTGCCATGACTCACTTGAACACATCAATCACTTCAGCCCACCCCTTCTTGTCAGCTTTTGCTCAGCATCCCACACGNAGCATCCTCNCCTGTAACTTAAATCTAGTGCCCCATTCTAGGTCTGGAAAGACCATAGTGACCACCNTAGCCAGTGCCACCATCATAGAGGTCAGGAAACTGAGGCTCAGTTAGGGAGAGGTTAACTTTTCTCAGATCACAGTGCTAATNAGCGGCAGGAGTAGANGTGGCCCTGGGTCTTCAGAGGCTGTGGGTCCGGTCCTTGGAGCAGCCATCTGCCATACTGGAAGTCTCTAAACTTNAGGCTCTGGATCAAGTGCTCATGATCAAGGTTCTTTCTATCCCAGGATCTGGAGGTAGCTATGGTGATCGCACATTAGCACCACCTCCCAAGGTTTCCTACCTGTTAGGACTCCTAAATTCTTTGAATATGCTACCACATGTCTAGNCCCATGCATCTCCTCCTCTCTTCTAGAGTCCACTGGTTTCTANCCTGCATACCTCTCAGGGATTATTGCTCCAGAAAGCTAACTCTCCATTAGGCAAAATTATATCCACCTTTAGTTCGTTCTAAAGCTGAGGCCTTTCAAGCAACCAGAGACGGTCTCTATATCTAGAATGCTTCAATTTGGTAAAGAAAGATACGCTTAGTCTAAAATTCTACCTGCTTCCACTTCAGGGATACACAGATTTTGATGGCATCTCCCCTGGGGTTTCATCTTTCCAGAGATGAAAATCCTATAGCCTCAAACAGAAAGATGTATCTGCCGGAATGGTACAGATGATGATAAAAGTACTCAGCATCCGTGTAGTGGTTTCTCCTTAAAGGACTCGCCCTAAGCCAGGCAGTGGTGGTACACGATTTTAATCCCAGCACTCAGGAGGCAAAGGAGAGCGGATCTCTGAGTTCAAGGCCAGCTTGGTCTACAGAGCGAGTTCCAGGCTACACAGAGAAACCCTATCTCAATAAACGAAAAAAAGAAAAGATTTTTGCTAAACATGGTGGCCATGCCNCCTGTCTCTTATACACATCTAGATGTGTATAAGAGACAGGCAGGTGAGGGGGGAACCTGCCTTGAGAGGTAACGAGGGCAAGGATTACTGTTCCAACCGAGAGACACAAGGTAGTGTGCTTAATAATGTCTCACATTGGGGAGCAACTCCCTGGCTCCCAGCCTGATGTGCCTCCCACTCTCCTCATACCCTGCCTGGCACCATAAGAGCCTAGGACACAGGAGANGGTAGCTCTCAGGCCCCTGGCCCACTTGCCTTGGTGAGGGCTGCAATTCTCTGAGCCAGCTCAGCCTCCACCTCTGGCAGAGTCTCTGCCTTGCGCATTGTCTGCTGCAGTTTCTGCTCTGCCACTTCCAGCAGCTCCTGCAGGTGTCGGGCCTTCTCCTCACACTAGCAGTACAGAGAGGAAAGCAAGTCAAGATGAAGTGCTAGTCCCCTCCTCCAGCCCAGCCTCAGCAGGGAGCAGGCGGCCNTCCAGAAGCATCTTGGTTCTTTCCTGTCCAAGGTGCCTGACTTCCTCTTTCCCAAGTGGACCTGTAAGGCCCCAGGGGCTCCTAGACCACCAAGGAATAGTTTCCACATGATCACCAGGAAATCCCTAGGGTCAGGTACACTGTCACCCCACTCCATCTAGCAGAGTTACCTGGCGGTGCAGGGACTCCTTGTTGGCCAGCTCATTCTCCAGTTTGTCATTGAGGTCATGGATGGATGTGGCTTCTCGCTGAGCAGCCAAGTAGCGCTTCTCCAGTGTGGTGATTCGCTCTTCCATGTCCTCCTTCTGAGCAAGAGCCTGGGTAGAGCAGAGGGTATGAGAAGGAAGGTCACCAGTCTTCCCCTGCCCATCTCCTATCTGCACCTCCCCAACTAGCACCTGGCTGCAATAGCCCAGAAAGGGCTGTGATCANTACTTCTCTTGTCAGTTTCTGGCCTTGACCCAACCCACCCATCTTCCTCCTCACATCTGGACCTTGCCAAGTGTTCAGGCTAACCCTCCCCAGCTGTTGTCTGGACCTCTGTTCACACCCTCCTGAGCGCCAACCCAGCAAGATGCAGTTTCTGAGAGCAGGCCTGGGTCCCNGCCCACCTCGCGGAGGTCCCGCTGATGCTTGCTGCTCAGCTCCTCAGACTTGATGAGGTCTCGGCGGGCTGTGCCCAGGTCCTCCTCAAGTTCAGTCACAGTTGCACTCANGGTGACCAGTCGCTCACGGGCCTGGCTCAACTCATAGTTTTGCTTCTCCAAGAGTCCTTGTAGCTCTTCCACCCGGCCAGTGTCATCCTCCAGGGACAATGAACCATCAGCCAAGGATTCAGAGAATCCCACACCCCACCCTGCTCTATCCCANNGAGGCTAGGAGGAAGGAACACATGCCCACAGGTCATAGCTCTGGCCCCACATTAGAGCTCAGGTCCAGGTACACTNTCTTCCCACCGAGCCTCGTAGCTCANCCCTGACAATGGACAAANACCCTTGCTCTCCAGTGTTAGCTCTTGTTCCTAGTTTTTCCTTTTAGCTCTGCCTCTTGTAACCCAGGAAGGGATAGGTTAAGGGAAGAAAGGCTCAGAGATAGAAGGAACCCTGCCTGATGTTGACACACAAGGAAGATGTGTACACGCACATCACGTGCATTAGCACAAAACTGAAAATCTACACGTTACTTTGCAAAGGAGCGAGGAGGGGAAAGAGAAGTGGGAATATCACAGAGGGCCCTAAATCTAATTCAGGCAATATCCTACTGAACCTAGGCAGGCAGAACCTCCCATTCCTGTCTTGGGGGTTACAGGCTTCTGCTAAACAATTGCCCATTACCCACTTTCCACAGGCGTTTTGGTCCCAGCTCCATGGTCCCTTCCTCTTCTGCCACTCCATCCCGAACTCCTGCCCCCTGCTGCAGGGCAGACACCTATAAGACACAGCCCCCCACCCCCCAAAAAAACCCAATAAGTCAAAGAAGAGAGACTTCCTGCACATTCCACACCTCCTGGAAAGGCATGCCTGGCCTTGCTTCAGCTACCAGTCCCCAGCCAGAGCAGGCAGAAGCCTGATGAGGAACACCGTGATACAAAGAGGGTAGGTAGCCAGTTGGATTTTTCCGAGCTGCAGTGCAGACCCAGCCAGGCAGCTTACCTGCTGGTGAGCTCCTGCCAGCTGCTCCTCCAAGGTGGTAACACGCTCTAGTGCTGCCCGGAGCCGTTCTCGAACCTGCCCAGTGTAAGAAGAGATGGAGGAAGAAAACTATCTCTACAGAACTCCGGCTGGAGCAGCATAGACTTGCTCTGCCGCTGTCAAGCATGGAAAAACGCTAAGGGTCTGTGGAGAGGCAAAGGCCCAGGAGAGAACCTAGCAGGATTGGAAACTAGGCCAGTGGTAGGAGGAGGCCAGCAGCTGGAAGACAAGCTCTCTAACACCAGGTGCAGAGATCCCAGGAAGGCGCACAGGAGAGTCAGGGAAGCCTGAATAGACTGGAGGAAGGGTGAGGCAGGAGGGTACCTTCTCATCCAGCGCCTTGTGGTGCTCAAACAGTGACTTGAGAGCCTTCAGCACCTCCACCTCACTGGAGACACCCGAAGGTGACTGGGCCTGGCGCTTTACCACTGTCATCCGCAATGACCGCTCGTGGCGGGACACCAGGCATTCCAGATGTTCCAGAAGCAGCTGGCAGAAAGCAGGGGAGGGCGGGAGAGAGGACCATGGGCATGTGCCCCCAGGGCCCACAGAATCACAAAGTACAATGTCCTCAATTAACACTGGACCCCAGCTCAGCTGCCCTGGCCTCTTCCCCAGAACCTCAACCCTGCTGTGACCCAGGAACCACAAATAAGAACCCAATACTGGGGACTAAGTAGCCTTCCCATGACCCCAGGATGGGCAGCAGAACCCACCTAGCCAAGGTGCTGCCTGCTTGTACACACAAGCCCCCCCTTACTTACCCTTGTATTATTTCTCTCCGCTTTCAGCTCCGATATCTCTTCCTCCCGCTCCAGAAGCTGCTCCCGACACAGGCTTAGCTCCCGAGTTAAAGTGGCAAATTCCTGAAAGCGCCAAAACCCCACTGTGCTTGAACACCCAAATGTATGGTAGGCTTTTCTCACTCTCTCCTCGCCTTTATCTGTCCACCTCCCTCAAATCNCTGTCCCCNTTGCAGGGCAGGAAGCCTGCAGCTAGTGTGAGCTTCCCAAGGGGAAGAGCATATTAGGATTCCAAGGAACAGTACTGCACACAGAAATCATTAAGTCACCAAGTCTGCCCTGCAAGGCCTGCCTGCCCCTCCAGCCAACAGTGACACACTCCCTCCTACTCAGTCTTTGCAATTCTCCAGTAACTCAGCAGCCGTCTCCTTTGGACTCATGGAGGACAGTGCCATTGCATGTCTGGTGGAGTGAGGCCCGCACAGAAACTGATGGGAGTTAGAAAGNGAGAAGAAAGGTGCTATAAAGCTCACATGGGCATTCTCCCACCTCCTCCCNGGGACTTTGCACGCTGCAGGTGGTCAGTAAAACAAATGGACTGAAGGACCCACTTACCTGACAGCAGAAGGGCCTACAGCCCTGTGATGTCAGCCCTGGCTTCTGGGTGCCCTGCTCAAGCCAGTCAGGGCTACAGTCCAGCATCTGATGGCATATACTAACTGTCCCTTCCTAGAGCAAGCTCTCCCAAGCCCCGCTCTTCTATGAGGACCAGCAACTAGGGAAGAGTGCCTGGCCTTGGAGTTCCAGGCCCATCACATCCCACTGACTTGATGACAACATA
>LZPO01037266.1:1955878-1968049 GCA_001675575.1 Neotoma lepida
ACTTCACAGAATGATCCACAAACTGAGTGGATTTAATGACTTTGAGAGAAACAAGTATGAATAGTTGAGGAGGAAAAAGCCAGGCCTGGTGGTGCAGGCCTGTAATTCCAGCTACTTGGAGTTTGAATCAAGAGGATCAAAACTTAGAATCAGCCTAGGCTGCATACATAAATACAGAGTTCTAGCCCAGCCTGGACACTTTAGTGAGCACAGTGGTAGAAGAGCACTTGCCTAGCATGTTTGGTGTCCTAGATTCAATCCTCTCTATCACACATAAAAAGAGTGCTAGAGTACCATCTNTTACCTCCCCACTACTCTGTGAGCAGGTAACCATGAGCCTTTCTCATCTGCAAATGAGCAAATGGAGATTCCTAGAGCTTAGGTTTCCACAGGGTTTTTTATTTGGTTGGTTTTGGTTTTTTGGTTTTTAGACACAGGGCTGTCCTGGAACTCATTCTGTAGACCAGGCTGGCCTCTGCCTCCCAAGTGCTGGGATTAAAGCCATGCACCACCATTGCCCGGCTATCACAGGGTTATTTAGTTAGTAATGGCCACAGCCAAAATTCAAATCTGACTCTGCCTGACTCCAAAGAACATGTTCTTACCCTCTATTAGCAGTGTTCCAGGACTCTTGTCACTGAAACGGAAGGGATGCTAGTGATCTATGACTTTTTTTTTTTTTTGAGGCAGGATTTTATTATATAGCTCTGGTTGGCCCAGAACCCACTCTGGGTTATGGATATGACAGAGTGCTGGAAATTAAAGACATGTGCTACTGTGTCTGGCCTAATCTATAATGTTTGTGTTCCTACCTCCAAGGGACAGACTTTCAGAGCAAGTGTCTTAGATTGACTCCTTCAAAGGGCTTCTACACTGTGTTCTTATGTGAATTTTAAGCCCCAGAAATGTAGGGCCTGGTAAATATGGAAGTGGAGGTCGAGGACCAGATAGAGCAGGAAAACACATGGAGTGTGAATGATAAGCTTTGAGATGGCAGAGGCGGCCAGCGAAGGAGCCGGGCCAGAGCGGGGAAAACACATCTCACTATGGGGTATCTTTATGCAGGAATCACCCCAATGCTGCAGCTGATCCGGGCCATCTTGAAAGTCCCTGAAGATCCAACTCAGTGCTTTCTGCTCTTTGCCAACCAGGTTGGTTTGCTTTTCTCAGTCCCAGCATTTTAAAGTTGCCTGTGTGAATAGATAGGACTAAGAGAGAGAACTGGCTCAGTGCCTAATTCTAGTGTCTGTCCAGAAGCCCCTCTGGGAATACAGGGTCCTCTATCACAATAAGAAGGAAAGAGGGGCACAGATGAGAAGAAGACACAGATTTGGTTTCCAATCCCCACATGGCAGCTTAGACCTTCTCTATCTCCAGTTCAAGGGGATCTGACCCCCTCTTCTGGGTTCCAGGGGCAATGGGCACCCATTCAATGCACTTACATACATGCAAGCAAAATACTCAAAAATAAAAATAAATAAATACTAAAAAAAAGAAAGAAGGAAGGAAAGGAGACCTAATATTAAACCAAATTTCTTCCCTGCCTCTCAGGGGAAACAAGACAAAATGAGGTGTCTCCTGCTGAGCATAGGGACTTGGGCCTTCTTGGTCAAATACTCCTTTGTTATGTGTAAATGAAGGCCACTTCCTGATCCTTAGCACCTAAAAGCACTGCCAAGTCTGGACTCTTCCTAGAATTGAGCATGCTTTTAGCTTTCCCTTTCCTCCTTGGCTGGAAGGTTGTCGTAGCAAAGGACTTTTCTGATGGGGGCCAGAGGTTTGTTTATAAGAGTCTGCTTCCCCATTTGCATTTCAGACTGAAAAAGACATCATCCTACGAGAGGACCTAGAGGAACTGCAGGCCCAGTATCCTAACCGGTTTAAGCTCTGGTTCACTCTGGACCATCCTCCAGAAGGTATCTTGTCATTTGTGAGCATCCGGATAGTCCCTCATTATCTAAATCAAGACCTTGCCCCTCCGAGAGTTCTGGTTTCAGTAAAACAGACCCTCCCGACACTGCCAGAATCCTAAATCTGTGTGCACAGACAAAATGGTTTCCTGACCGCTTTCCTTGAGGCACCTGTTTTTCAGGTGGGTGGCAGGGACATGGCTACAGTTGCTGCTCCAACCTGAGACTTTCTCAGGAACCCCTCTGGGTCTTCCCAATGGTCTGTCCTGGAAACATCCCATTCTCTTGCTGATATGGATCTGAAGCGTATATTCCCTTCCTCTACTCCAGATTGGACCTACAGCAAGGGCTTTGTGACTGCCGACATGATCCAGGAGCACCTGCCCGCTCCTGCAGATGATGTGCTGCTGCTGCTCTGTGGGCCACCACCTATGGTACAGCTGGCCTGCCATCCTAACTTGGACAAGCTGGGCTATTCACAAAAGATGCGATTCACCTACTGAGCGTCACGAAGCTTCCCTGATCCCATGGGTGGTGCATTTGTCCTTAGTCAGTTCTTGACCACCAGGAGGCCTAGTGCCTTGGCTAAGAGCATCAGGAGGCCTAGTGCCTTGGCTAAGAGCATCAGCCTTTGGCGTCTCATCCTGGAACCTGGATGCTTGCAGAAACGACACTCCTCTAGCTATGGTAGAGGCAGGTCAGGCTGAGTCACTTCCTGGAAACTTCCCTTACCCTAATCTCCATGTGATAAAAGGTCCAGATGAAGCTCAGAAGGAGCAGTCTCTTCTGTAGGGCCAGAAAGAAGGGAGCATATCTGTTTGTCATAAGGCTGGCTAGTTCCTGACAACATCATGGGCTCACCTTCTTTGTCTGTGATGAAAGGGATGGAAATATTTTGCTCAATATTCAGCTTTTCACCTACTAATGTGAGTNCAGGTTGAGTGGGCTTATAGACATAGTCCTCCAGAAACTGAAGGAAAGGAATTATTTCCCAGAATTCTAAACCTCAGAGAAAGGAGTCTGACTATGTATTTGCATGTGTATTTCTCAGCCCCTGCCCAGGTTAGTGCGAAATGAGTACTCACAACTTAAGACTGCTGCTTGTACAAGGAGTCTCTGGCTGTTCAAATAAAGGGAGCTGAGGCCCTGATGATCTCAAGGAGTCATTGTGTCTGGAGTCTTTGTCTCCTGATCCTGAGGACACTGGAAGGGAAGGGCTCCCAGCACAGAATCTCTTGGGTGTTTAAAAGAGCTTCTGAGGAGTTGTGCCATGTGCTGAAATGTGAGCCACCACCAGACTCAGGGCTCATTCTGGCAGCTGTCCTGCAGAGCCAGAGCCCAATTCCTCCCTGGAGTATTCCAGGGGACTTTTAGAGTATGGATAGCCCATCCAATGGTCCCTTAATTTGGCCAGTCTTCCCCTCTTTCTGTGTGCCTGCCTTCACATTATTTACCCTTTAGGGTACCCAGCATACAAAACAAAGTATTGCCTTTCCATTTGGAAGGGACATCTGCCCCTTTAAAAAGTAACCTGACATCACCAGCTCTAAACAGATTTGGTGACTGGACAGAGTTGGCCTCTCCCAGCCCCATATAGCCTTCTATGCTTGAAAATTCAAGATTCAATCTACTCACTTCTTCCAGGACAGGACTAAGGCAGCACTTTCTTTGTTAGTCTCATTGGGAGAAAACAATGCTTTGGATTCAGTAGGAAGGTCAATTTTGTTTTTTTCCATTTTATTTTGTATGTGTGGGTGTTTTGCCTGTATGTATGTCTATGCACCACATGCATGAAGCACCCAAGAATGCCAGAAGATAACATCAGATCCCATGGAACTGGAGTTATGGACAGTTGTGAGCTGTCATGTGGGTGCTGGGAATTAAACCCTGGTCCTCTACAAGAGCAGCCAGTAATCTTAACTGCTGAGCCATCTCTCCAGCCTCTCAACATTGTTTTTCTGCATGGAACTGGGTATCTGTCTCTGGGGCTCCTGACAGAAGACTTATGAGACCCTCAGAATTCACACACACACACACACACACACACACATACCCTAGTGGCAATAGAACAGATTCTTCAGTAAATCCTGTTGGTGTTATTCCATCTAATATATCTTGATTAATTAGTATGTGTGTGCCACTGCTCTGTGAGCCACCTCACCTTTGGAAAGGAAATTCTTATGAGGATTGTTGAACTTAGTGAAGCAGCCCAGCAAAGCTTGTATGGAAGCTTACTAGTCCTTGTTTTGTGCAGAAATGAGTGCAAACATTTATTAAGGACCCATCATGTGAGCAAGCAATGTACTCTGAGGTTATAGCTGTGAGCAAGAAGAGCTGGTGGTAGGTTTTTCTCCCCCAAACTCCTCCAAGTCTAAGACAGAGAAGTAGCAAGTCATCTCAGCACACAGTGATTAACACTGCTGCAGAGGTATAGGGTCCTAATAAGAAGGAGTTGAGAAAGAGTCACAGGAGGAAGAATTTACATCTTGTTAACAGACATGTACCAGGTACCATGCTAAGAATTCTGCCTACATTGCACAATATAATCCTTATGCTAATCCTATGAGTTGAAGATTAAGGATTTGCCAAAGGAAATACAGCTGGTCGGTCAGTAGCTGGCAGAGCCTGAAGCTGAATTTAGGATTATCTGCAGCCAAAGCCAAACCTAGAACTGAGCATTGTAAACTGCTTGGATCTTTTGGAAGATGGTGAGGGAAGGGCAGTCCACAGAAGGATCCAAGTGCAAAAGCCAGAGGAGTGAAATAGAAGGCTGGCTAGGAAAGGAAACGGGGTCTCCATGAACTCAGGGACCATGCTTTTAACTAGAACAAAATTGACTTCTCTCTCCTGGGACATCCATCTAGCATCCGGACACCTTTCCAGCATCTAGAACCGTATTAGAGGTACATCATTCTTTGGAGTGTAAGAAAATGGACAGTCCTCAAATTCTATACTGTGTAGTTCAGCTGCGGCAAGAAACACACCCTCGCTTGTCTTCCAGGTATGCTCTCTGGGTCACATGGGAACATGGACTGGAGCGGAAAATCGTCAAGCTAGGCTTGTTTGAAACAACTTCTCCCTTTCTGAGAAATAACAGGAACCAAAACTCAAATCCAGTTGAGTGCCAGACTCATGGCAGTCATTCCATAAATAACATACAAAAAGAAGCGGGGTGGGGGGTGACGGGTGGGAGTGGGGTGGCTAGAGGACGGGGTGGGGACTGTTAGGAAATTGGATATAGAAATGAAGAGTTTCGGGGTTGTGTATGGCGGCGCACGGTTTTTTTTTTTGGTTTGTTTGTTTGTTTGTTTGTTTGTTTGGTTTGGGTTTTTTCGAGACAGGATTTCTCTGTGTAGTTTTGGTGCCTGTCCTGGATCTCGCTCTGTAGACCAGGCTGGCCTCGAACTCACAGAGATCCGCCTGGCTCTGCTGGGATTAAAGGCGTGCGCCACCACCGGCCGGCCGGCGCACGTTTGTAATCCCAGCATTCGGGAGGCCGAGACAGGAGAATTGCCACGAGTAAGAGGCCAATCTTAGTTGCAGAATTAAACCTTTTCTTAAAACAAAAATTAAAGTGTTTCGGTGCTAGAGATGTAGTTCGATGGTACAGGGCTTGCCTAGAGGTTCAATTCCCAACACCGTGGGAAGAAAAAAAAAAGTGTCTCGGAGCTGAAAAGCCAGGAAGTAGGGTGGGGAATTCAGCATTCCTTCCCGGAGTCGGCTCTAATTCTCCCGGCTCCCTTTTCCATCACGCGCGCAGTGTGTGCCCGGAGCAGAAGCTTTTGCAGTTGGCCAGTGTGAGGCCAAGCTGCGACAGCGAGAGCGAGCGATTGGTTAGAAAGGAGGCGGGGCGGGGCGTGCGCGGGAGCGCGCGGGTGATTGGCACGCGCAGGAATGCCTGGGCTCGGAGGGGGCGAGGTAGCGCCGGGAAGGTGACGCGGCTGCGGAGGTGACGCCGTGCGGTCGCGCGGCCCTTCCGGCGCGGGCAGGGCGCTGAGGATCGGGCGCCCCTCGGCCGCAGGCCACCTCCAGCGCCGCGGGATGTAGCGCCCGGGCCCGCGGCCCCCAGCAGAGGCAGCCAGGCAGGCCGTAAGTGTCCCGCGGGTGGGCGGGGCGCGGGCCCTGCAGGCTCAGGAGGGGACTGCCCGGGAGCCGCCCGCCCCTGGATCGCTGCTCACCGCCCGGCCCTCCGCGAAGTCCGCGGTAAACATTTCCGGCCCCTCCCACCGCGCGCCGCCTCCGTTCGGGGGGCTGCTCGAAGCGGTCGGAGGCCAGCAGCCCTGGAGTGCTGCCTTGGCAGCCGCGCGGGACACGGCCGCGTTCCAGCCCTGCTGGCGACCCCCGGACTTGGGCCTGCGAATTGGGTGCGGGAGCACCGGCCCCGGGTGGCCGGGAACCCTAGGGCCCCACCGCCATCCGCAAGTCAAACGTGACGGGCCCTCCTGGATAGGGTTGGAGGGGAGGTTGATGGACAGTCGACAGGCCTAAGGTAATACTCAGCTAGAATGTAAACAGATGCTGAAACTGTTGGGAAAGAACCAGATTTCATTTCAGAAATCTAGGCTTGATAGATGCTGCCTTGGTTTGAGAATTTGGGTCTTCTAGCACTTGGTTTTCAGAAAATAAAGTGGCTGTCCCTCAGTTTCTGGTGCTNCGTGGGTGAAGAAGCAGCTGGACGAATTTCAGTTTACACAGTTTCAGATGTCAGCGGAGCACTAAGAGGCCATGGGATCTGCTGTATTAATCAGATTATTTCCCTCGAGTATTTAGCAGACGAGCCAGAGAACCCAGCAGTTGCAGTGGCGTGGTAAATCAAACGAAGATGGTTATGAGTGGTTCTTTTCCAAACCAAAGTAATGTTGGGATGTGTTTACTGCTTTTGCCTTTTGATAGTGCCCGGCAGACGGTGATGGTGCAACGCTCTGTTCCTGGGGGTTTATAGCAGCAGTACACAGCCAGGAATTCCGATAGGACGGCTCTAAGTAGATTGCAATGTCAGGGTTCCCAGCTTGCAGCCACTACATCCCTTTATTCCAGAAGTAGTTTCTGTGTCCTTATTTTGTGCTAGGTCCTTGAGAAATAAGTCTTTAAAAAAAAAGCTGGTGTTACCTGTGACGGATTGGACTTTGGTGTGGACCTTTACAAAACTGTACCCACTTGCAGAGTAGAAATCTCCAGTGGTGTTCACAGTAGCCCAGAAATGACACGATTTCTGAGGAAGAAGTAAATAAGTGACTGCTCCCTGCGTGTAAGAGAGGATTCTAGGAAGCAGCCCCCACTGCCGATGGACCCAGTGCACCACCTTAAAAAGGATGTTGGGCTAACTTCTGTCTCTTCAGGGTGACCTCATTTTGTTTTTCTAAGATTCCCTGATGGAAAAATGGATTGTTCACTGCTCTGGGCGCCATGCTTCTTCACACCCTATTTAGATTACTGTGCCTTCCTGGAATGCCCTGCTGCTATCTGTACCCATCAAATCTTAAAATACTTCTGCAAAGCTTTCTTGATCATTTCAGCTAAAGTGAAGCTTTTCTTCTCAGCACCTGTAAGCTCTTAGCTTTATGGTGATGCTATTAGAAAACAAATTATCCAATAGGTCCCCCCCCCTTTTTTTTCTTGGTTTTTTTGAGACAGGGTTTCCCTGGCTGTCCTTAGAACTCTCTCTGTAGACCAGGCTGGCCTCAAACTCACAAGAGATCCACTGGCCTCTGCCTCCAGAGTGCTGGGATCAAAGGCATGCGCCACCATGCCCTTCTAATTTTTTTAATTTTTAAAAATGTTATGTGTACAGCTGTTTGGTCTACATGTATATGTACGTGCACCATGTGCATGCCTGGTGCCCACAGAAGATGGGTTGGATCCTTCGGAACTGTGAGCCAGCATGCGAATGCTGAGTGTTAAACCAGGGTCCTCTGGAAAGCAGCAAGTGCTCTTAACCACTAAGCCAACTCTCAGCTGGCTTACAGCCCTCAGTAACCCCTTCTTAAAGGCGGTCAGCAACCATGCCAAGCTTCTTACTCCGCTTCACCTTCTCTCTGTAGCCAGAACTGTACATTGTGTAGTATTCAATAGATATTCTCAGACTAAAGGATAGAATTTATCCTTTGTTGTAGGCCAGTAAATAGTTCTCTGCTTCTGTAGGAAGTAGTGTAAAGCCAAACTGAGACTCTCTGACACACTCCTGCCACATTGCCTGCNCATCTACTCGCCACTCTGAGGAGCTGTGTCATCTTCACATCTAGGAGCTTTATTAAGTAACATGTTTTTCTTGTCTGGTGCTGGTATTCATCAAACTTGTTACATTTTGTCCTTAATGTCCCTTTGTCCCCAATCTGCTCATCAGACAGTTCTCACCATGCTGAACTTGGTCCCATTTTGCTGCTCAGAAATGTTGGGNTTATGACTAATGTTTATGAAGTTTGTAGCTGTCTTGAATTGCAAAGATCTTAAAGATACTCTCTAGCCAAACCAGTTCCAGGTGATTGGCTTTTAAGCAAGTACCTACCAGTTTCCTTGTCCTTCAGTGGGGCTTTAGGGATGTGCAGTTTAAAGTGAGTTTGGGAATATATGTTTTAAAGTGAATTTGGGGGTGCACAGATTNGAGTNAGTGCTATATTGTGCTACTGTGTTGACCAAATATTTGTAATGTGCTTGATTTTGAAAAGCAGCTGGAAGGGCATGATACATGCCTGTAAGTAATCCCAGCATTCNGGAGGCTGAGGCAGGAGGATTGCCAGAGTTTCTAGACCAATCTAGGTTACATAGGATGCCCCAAGCCAGCCAGGATTGCCTGGCAAGACNCTGTCTGAAGAAGAGTTGGGGTGGTGACATGAAAATCCCCCTNATTAGTCCCCGTGTCCCTCCTCCTCCTCCTCTTGCTGGGTCTTCTTTAGGAAAGTTTACCCATCTCTGAGATTACAGAAAGGCTTCNTTTCTTCAGTTGGGATAGCTTTAACTGGCAGAGAGCTACAGGGGAAGTTAGACTGTGTCTTGCTTCCCCTTCAGATTCTGAGTCAGTGACACTTGGCATCAAATAGAAGAGCTAAGGCCCCAATCCTGTAGTTTGGTAAGGTCAAACATTGGCCTTTGCCTTGACTCATTTTTCCCTAGTAGAGCTATGAAGTTAACCTCCCTAACAAAGACTCGGCGGAGGAGAAATAGGTCTTTGTCTGGACTGCTAGCTGGTCTTTCTTTAGAATGATGCAAATCAAGCTGCATACACAGGACCCAACTCACCCAACTCTAGACTCTTAAGAGTCTAGAGCCTTAGGTCAAATCTCCTGGACCCTCTGAGCCTTTGACTCCAGGGAAAGTGTGTGTCATAGCTTGGAAAACTTGGAAATTGCTTCAGAGAATAAATTATCGTCAAAATCTCTAAGGGAAATTCTCCAGCTAATTGGCCGGGGATTAAAACTCAACTTTTTCTCCAAGATTGGTGCAGGATTATCTTATTTGTAGGAACACAAATACCTCTCCTTCTCCAGAGCTTTACCCTATAATAGCTTACGTTTACCCAGTTGGGAAGCTTAATGGTAAAGTTTATTAGCTTGAGTTGAAGAGATCCCAACAAAAATGCACTNGAGTTGGCTCAATTATAATTTGCTGTATTGGGTGTGGCCCTTTGAGAGGAAAGGTGTTTCCTCTAAAATGTGGAAGGACATAGAGTGCAGGCAGAAAGTTGTACTGCTTCTTGGCTCTCCTAGGTCTTCTGAAATCTAACACGTTAGGGGTTTGTGTTGAATTTAGATGAACAGAATAAGATGCTTGTAACTTCCTGTTGTTGGTGAGTGGTCCACCATACAGCAATGTTATTTTCAGGGCCTAGTGTTACTGCTCTTTTTTCTTGCCAGACTTCAGATCCCTCTCTCTTCCTTTCCTGTCTCTGTGTTGCTGCAGTTTAGAAGACCAAACTGGACAATGGACTTTTCTCACTATGCTGACATGATCTCCATTGACCTCCATTGTATGTACATTAATGCATGATGATATATTTTGTATGATGAACTGTAGCTGATGGCTGCATTGTGAGTTAACTGGGATGGCTGTTAAGTTTAGAGACTCTAGTTCTAAGGAGGGGCTAGGAGCTAGTGACGGAGCTGGACAGAATCAGTAGAATCAAGGGATTTGGAATGAAAAGAGAATAAAACTTTGTCCAAAGGATTTGAAGTCACAAAACTTTTCTGGTCAGTTAAAGAAACTAGTAAAANTACCAAGTTGGATTCTGTTTCTAATCTTTGGACTCTTATTGTACAACTTAAAGTCTGTATTATCCTTGTGTCTCTTGTGGAATATTTAAACAGTGCTCAANTGAATTAAGTGTGTGACCATTCAGATTAAACAGTACTCTTCCTGCACTGTTCTCCCAGAGCACTGAGATCATGTCACTTAATGTGGACATGTCACAAATTAACTTAAGCCATCTGATTATACCAAAGATAGTGATATAACTTGTTTTTGCACAGGATCTTCTACTACTGAATATGTTTGTTAACTATTCAGTGAGTGAGTTGGCTTACTCTGGGGCAAAGGATATAAGAGAAAGCCCCACAGTAGNGAAAAGAGGCACAAACCTTGACCAGTGGAATGATGACAAATCATATGTTTGTTGGCTGGATTGTACCCCGTCATTCATTTTGAAATACAGATTCAAACCAAAACTATGGATCTGCATCATTTTAGGACCCGTGTATTATTATTGTGTTCCAGAATGCAAGCGCTTTTNTTTAGTTTCTCCCCTGATTGGTGCCCTTCTTTTCAGACTTCTGAAAGATGCCCAAAGCTATTTGTTGTTTGGTTGGTTGTTGCTCAGTGTTCTGAATTAATCCCTGAGGACTGTTTATTCAGTAGGACCTTCCCTTTGAGGAAGTATGTTTTGAGGTCGGCAGTTAAGATTTCCCAATATTTCTTTTCATGTGAGTTGCTTATCCGCTGAGGTTTCCAGAGGCCTCCAGTTTCCTGTTCTTCTTGAGCTCAAGTGTTGACTGTGACTGTGTGTATGTTGGCAAATGTCTTGTCACAGTCTTGTATCCTTAAAGGAGGAGGAACTGGCTGTGTTGACATAAAGGTGTGCTGTATAGTGAGTTATTGTTTGTGTCTCACTGGGAATNGATTTGACTCTTGCAGCTTTGCGTGTGTGTTAAGCATAGGATGATGCATGAGTTCTGAGGATTGCCTTCACCTGAGGGCAGATTAAAATATTAGTGGGTACAGGCATTTGATAGGGGGAATTAGCCCACGTGAACATGGAGGTTAACTCTCCAAGTAGACTGTCTGCAAGCTGGAAGACTAGAGAATCCAGTGGTGTGATTACCAAATGAAGGCTGAAGGCTTCAGAACCTGGAGGCCTTTGGTTCTTGTCCCAGAGTCCAAAAGCCAGAGAACCTAGAGTTCTAAATGTCTACAAGAAGAAGCGTCCATCACTGAGAGAGAACACTTAAAATTTATTTATTATTTATCTACCTATTTATTTATTTATTTATCTATTTATTTATTTATTTATTTATTTATTTGAGACAAAGTATAACTGTGTAGCTCTGGCTAGCCTGGAACTCTATGTAGACCAGGCTGGTCTTGAATTCACCCAGATCCACCTGCCTCCCCCNACCCCACCGAGTGCAGATTAAAGGTGTGCAACACCNCACTCCCTCAAAGTTCACTTTTCTTCTGTTTTGTTCTGCCTGGGGGGCAGCCAATTAGATGATGCTCACTTTCATGGTTGACAGCAGATCTTCCTTACGTGGGTCACTAAATCAAATGCCAGTGTCTTCCTGAAACCCAGCACCCCAAAGAATGCTTTACCAACTGTCTGCATGCTCCTTAATCCAGTCATTGATACCTAAGATTAACCATAACCTACATATGCCTAATTAGAATCTGGGAGGGAATTGAGATTACTCTTGGGTAAAAACTAGTGCAGATGCCAAAGATGTTTGTTTATATAGTGAGCTGCCATGGGTGAAGCAGTATGTCTTTGGGGAAGAGNCATGTTTACTTCTCAACATGAACGAGTCAGGCTCTTGAGTTTGAATTCCTCTCTCATCATAAACCCACTCTGTTTTTTCTGCATTGTCCTGTGTTAATATTCTGGCTAGGGCTGTTGCTATGAGTAACAAAGGCCCTTGTGTCTGGAAGAAGGAAGACTTGGTAATTTACAACATAGTAGAAATCTTTGGAAACATTCCTTTCCTTTTTTATATTATTTATATCTCCCTCAAGTCCAATGCAGAAAATCCTAGAATGGTTGAGACTTTTCTGAGAAGAC
>LZPO01037266.1:1986249-2008495 GCA_001675575.1 Neotoma lepida
TAAGAGGTTCTCTTGTAACCCAGGCTGGCCTCAAACTTGCTACATATTAAAAATGGCCAAATGTTGGGATTACAGGCATGTTCTACTACACTCAGTTTATAAAACTTTTTTGTTGTTCTTTTTTCTTAACAAAGTTACTATATTTTCATAAAAATCTGTATCTGCAACACAGGCAAAAGACATTAACATGATGGGGTATATTTGGTTGGGAGAGTGCCTGCCTAGCATGGATGAAGTCCTAGGGTCAATTCCCAGTACCACATAAACTGGGCATGGTTTCCTGTAGGCATGCTGTCTGTAATACCAGCACTCAGGAATTCAGAGGTAGGTAGATCAGAAATCAACAAACTTAGATTAATTTATTGAAGATTTAATCTTATATAACAGGCACTCAGAAATTGACCTTGCTAAAACGCACTGACTTCTCATTTGGGTTCACAAAACAAAACGAAGCAGCATTGAAGTCTGGCATCTGTCTCCTCCTGTATTTTTCTCTTTTCTCATAGGACATTTCCTTAGCAGGAAGATGTGTTTCTATCCTTCTGAAGGAGGTGTTTGGATAAAATCTAATCCTGTTTAGATGTGATATAGTTAATATGTAAGCACATTAACTCACTGAGTTGCTGGTTTTAATGAAAACATGAAGGTAAATAATTATCTTAAATCTGCAGTCACCTTGGATTCCAGGGAAGCAAAGCTTCCTAGGATAGACCTTCCCTCATATGAGGGCAATTATCTATGAAAGTGCAACTGCGTCGTGGGACAGAGGACANCTTTGAGAATCACCTTGGCCTCACAGAAGAGGAACTCAATAATCAAGACTATACCTCAACTAAGGCTGTCTCATTATGTACACCTCTTGACCCTTGTCCCATTTTCTTTTTCTCTACTCANATTTAAAATTCACATTAGTACCTCAAAAATGGACTTGGGGACCACTTGGCCCCTCCATTTGTCCCTCTCAACATTGCTATATTGATGAAATTTCCTCTTTGACCCTCAGAGTTACTTAACTCTTTAATTGGCACATTGAGACAGGTGACCAAGCCCAGTAGGGCTGTCAGACTTAGAGATTTTGCCCTAAAATTCATATCATAGATCACATTACAAACAAAGATTTGGACTGTTTATATGAGTGCTTAATTACCTATAAGTCAATTTGAGTCAAACCTTGTAAGCGGAGTTTTCCTGTCCTAGGAGCCACTTCCAAATTACCACACAGAGGCTTATATTAATTGTAAATGCTCAGCCAATAGCTCAGGCTTATTACTAACTAGCTCTTACAACTTAAATTAACCCATTTCTATTAATCTACATTCTGCCATGTGGCCTATGGCTTTACCTGTCCTCCAGCATATCCTGTACCCTCTGTGGCTCCTGGTAACTCACCTGACTCGGCCCTCCTTCCCATCATTCTCAGTGTGGCTTTCCCACATAACTTCCTGCCCAGTTACCTGCCTGTCAGCTTTTTATTAACCAATGAGAGTAATACATATTCATAGTGTACAGAAAGATTATTCCANGACAAAACGTTTTTTGGGGTGAAGGTACTTTATCACATGAGCATATCATATAACAAATTCCAAGTTGTAGTATACAGAAACACCAAGATGAGCTACCCTTTATGTTAAAACTTGTAAGCTGGAGAGATGGCTCAGTGGTTAAGAGCACTGACTGCTCTTCCAGAGGACCTAGGTTCAATTCCTAGCACCCACATGGCAGCTCACAACTGTCTGTAACTCCAGTTCCAGGGTATCTGACACCCTCACACAGATGTGCATGCAGGCAAAACACCAATGCACATAAAATAAAAATAAATAATTAAAGAAAGAAAACTTGTATGATGAAGCAGGGGCTGGGAAGATACCTTGGTTGGTAGAATTTGAGCCCCAATAGCAATGTAAAAAGTAGGACACAGAGGCACAGAAGTAATCCCAGTGCAAGGGAGGTAGAGAGAGGTGCATCCCTGAGGTTCACTAGCCAGTCATCTTATTCCACCTGGGGAGCCCTAGGTCCTAGTGAGACCCTGTCTCAGAAAACAAGGTAGATACTCCTGAGGAATGACTTGGGGCCTACACACATAAAATGAAGTAAAGTCATTTAAAAAGGAGTGTGGATCTGCATTTATAACAGACTGAAACAAATTAGGATCATCTGTTCATTTAGTCAAACTCTAGATTGCATACAATCAACAATTCCTATAAATACGGAGCTCGTGGTACAATTCATCAAATCACAACGCACTCAATATAAACAAAGTAGAAACATTTCTTTGAAACACAAAGGCCCCAGTGAAATGCTTGAAGACCAAAAGCTGGTGCTTGTTTTGTAGACACAGACTAATATCTCTCTCTCTGTTTTACAAAGAGCTAATCTAGGCCAGAGAGATGACTCAGTAGGTGTTGGTACTTGTATACAGGCCTGGTGACCTGAGGTCAATTCCACGATCCAACCAGGTGGCAGGAAACAGCTGACTTCAAGACGGTTATGGATTATAGTTTTTGTCCTGTATATGGGTTACTAGAGAAAAGAGTAAAGGAAAGATGATAAGGCTGAAAGGCAAAGGACAGATGGCAGTAGAGAAGTTGGATTCCCCAGAATTCATCTTTAGTTTGACACCACTTCTAATTTTTTTTTAATAAGGATTGTACTTTTTTTTTTTAATCTTTATTTATTATGTGTNCCGTCTTCTGCCTGCATGTATGCTTGAGCGCCAGAAGAGGGCACCAGATCTCATTACAGATGGCTGTGAACTACCATGTGGTTGCTGGGAATTGAGCTTAGGACCCCTAGGAAAAGCAACTGGAGCTCTTCTCTCCAGCCCACAACTTCTAATTTTTAAAAATATTTATTTAGTGGGGTGTGTCTTGGCCACTGTTCTATTGCTGTGAAGAGACCCCATGACCAAGTCTCTTATACACATCTAGATGTGTATAAGAGACAGGTCTTGGCCACTGTTCTATTGCTGTGAAGAGACCCCATGACCAAGGCAATTTTTTCTTTTTTCTTTCTCTTTTCTTTTTTCTTTCTTTCTTTCTTTCTTTCTTTCTTTCTTTCTTTCTTTCTTTCTTTCTTTCTTTCTTTTCTTTCTTTCTTTCTTTCTTTCTTTCTTTTTTTTTTCCTAGACAGGGTTTCTCTGTGTAGTCCTGGCTGTCTTGGAACTGACTCTGTAGACCAGGCTGGTCTCGAACTCAGAGACCCACTTGCCTCTACCTCCCGAGTGCTGGGATTAAAGCATATGCCACCCCTGTTCAGATCAACCAAGGCAACTCTTTAACAGAAATTATTTAGCTGGGGGCTTGTCTACAGTTTCAGAGGCTTGGTCCATTATCATCATGATAACATGATAGCAGGCATGATGGTGGAGAACTGAGCATGTGTGGAGGCTGGAGGGGGACAGGGGAACATAGCTATTGNTCTCTTCCCAAAATCACACCATAATGGTAACCCAGTTTCTCCCTCTCCAGAGAGTTGATGAGTTCACCGTGAGCTTGTGGCTCTCACAGTTTCCAACATCCCTACCCCCACTTCCCACTCCCACCCCTGCAGCTGCAGATCTGACTACAGCCCAGACCCTAGACAACCTTGAACTGCAACTTTACTTTTTTCAGTGCCTTGTGGCATCTACCATGTGGGCTAGGTGCCTTGTTATGAACACCCCCACACCCCCAACTTAGGAGAGCAAGAAACCCCTTTGTTCCCTGGAGCCNAAAGGTCTGTCTCCCCCTTCAGGGCCCCATTGTGCTGCCTATGGTGCGGTGCTCTAACTCTCCTAATATTCCAAGGCTGAAGANAATAGAAGGCTGTTTATTTTTCTTTAAGACCCCAGGGATGCTGTCTATGATGGCCATCTCTCCTTGTGGTGATACATTGTGTACCCTAAGAAACTTGCCTGAGGATCAGAGGACAGAGCCAGCCACCAGATTAGACATAGAGGTCAGGCAGTGGTGGCACACATCCTCAATCCTATCACTTGGGAGGCAGAGATTNGTCTGGATCTCTTTTGAGTTCAAGGCCATACTGGAAACAGAGCTAGGCAGTGGTGGCACACACCTTTAATCTCAGTCCTGGGAAGCACACATGCCTTTAATCCCAGCAAGTGATGTCTGGGCAGAGAAAGGTATATAAGGCGTGAGGAAACAGGAACTCACTCTCTTTAGACTGAGGATTTCGTAGAGGTAAGAACTAGTGGCTGGCTGTTCTGCTTCTCTGATCTTTCAGTTTTCATCCTGATATCTGGTTCTGTGTTTTTTATTAAAAGACTGTCTAAGATTTGAACAACATNGGCTAATGAAGCTCTTTCTGTGGCCTGAAGTCCTGCTCTCTTTGAAGGCCTTAGCATGGCTGCCTATGGCCATGATGCTAATAATTCTAATAAAACTTATTAGAAAGGCAGTTTATCTGGCTTACTTTCCACAAACCTCTAACATCTTTAAGTCCATCACCCTCTGTCCTATTCCCTGGAAACAAGGTTTCTCACTGAGCCTGGAGCTCACCATTTTTCTGGCTGTGCTGACTAGCCATCAAGCCCAGTACACCTCCTTTGTCCCTCCACCTGCAGCTCTGGGGTTATTGCCAGGTATGGCCACACCCAACTTCTAACTTTTTTTTTATTTGCTAGGGATCCAAACTCAACTCTTCCCCATTGGGGAATCTCCCCAGCTCCAATATCTCTTTTTACATATAGTCTCTATAACTTTCATGACTTTTGGACAGGGGTTCACACACACACACACACACACACACACACACACACACACACATATATATAATTTCTTATTTCCTTTTCAATTCCAGTTAAAGTAGGTTATACATTCACTATAGTTGCTTCATTGCCTGGGACTTATAGCTTAGCACACACAAAACAATCAAAACTAGTGTATGAATATCAAATACTCCCCTTGAGAAAAACATAAGCCAAACATTCCTTCAAATATTTGCAGNTTGAGTTGCCCTAATTACCAAAGTCAAATGTAGCTAANGTGGCAAAGGGTAGTTCCCCTGCCCCCTCTGGAATGCCTGCTCCTTCTTTGGGTTTGTTTCCCATTAGTACTTCTGTTCTTTCCAGAAAATTGCAACCTTCTATGTTAGCTGGAAGGATTCCTGTGTGGGATGNGATTTAAGTGCTATTTCAGAAGTAGTAGTTCTCTCGTGTCTCACCCAGAGGCGGTTCCTTCCACGGGGTTGTGGGTTTGTCCTACACGTGTACAGCACTGTAAGGGGGCTCAACACTGTGGTAACTGTTATAGTATAGGTGAGAAGGTTACAGACCACCATACATATAAAGCCAAATAAGTTCATTATTTTTGGCCAGTGACCAAGAGTGAGCTAAAACCTCAGAAAGACTCTTGGTGCTTTAGTTCAGGGGTACAGTATTTTTTTTAATGTTTTAAAATATTTTATTTTATGTTCATTGGTGTTTTGCCTGCATGCATGTCTGTGTGAGGGTGTCAGATCCCCTGGAACTGGAGTTACAGTTGTGAGCCACCATGTGGGTGCTGGGAATCGAACCAGGGTCCTCTGGAAGAGCAACAAGTGCTCTTAACCACTGAGTTACCTTTTCAGCCCCCAAAGAACTTTTCATTTTGTTTTGTTTTGTTTATGTTTTGAGAAAGAGTTTCTCTGTGTAACAGTCTTGACCATCCTGGAACTCACTTTGTAGATCAGGCTGGTGTCAAACTCGAAGGTCTGCCTGCTTCTGCCTCCCAAGTGCTGGGATTAAAGGTGTGTGCACCACTGCCCAGCATGGAGTANGCATTTTTACAGTCAAAAAGACCACACAGGCCACAATTACATCAACCCTAGATGAGGGTCAGAGTAAACTTTGAACATCTGCTTTGGCAAGATACAGTAGTCATTTCACACATAACATAACCATTAATTTTGATTTATACCTTTATCAGTTATTTTACTTTATGTTTAGTTTGTTCAAACATAATTATCTGGGCCATGGTTAGGGTCACGGACAATCCCAAATGTGCTTCCAAGGAAGTCATGGCTGTTGGAATGTAGAGGGCTGGGAAGTGTGACACAAAACGGAGTCCATACAAGACGGTCCTACCTTAGTCACTTCATTTTTCCCATTTCTTTTACTTTTGAATCCCCAATTGTTATGAAGGAGAAGGTACTGGGTAATAATCAGTTAAGCAGGGCCTGGTCATTAGACCTAAGGACAAGAGGACCCATGTAGCCTGCTATGAAACCAGGGATTGTTGGGTTTTTTTATTTATCATTTATGAGGGTCAACTTTTTTTTTTATCTACAGACATAANTTTATTGGATACAAAGTGTTAGGGTGCAGAAGGGATTAAGAGTCAGGCTCTGTGGCAGGAGGTCACTTCTCATCATCGGGACAATCGATGAAGTCAGCCAGCATGGCAGCTGTGTCATCTTGCTCCTTTTCCTGGGGACTTGCAGCTTCTGCTTCTGTCTCCATCTCTTCTTCTGCAGGTGGGGGTGGCACCCTGTCACTTCCACTCTNAGTCAAGGGCCAACTGTTATTTGAATGCATAGTCAGGAAATCATAATTTCTTATAAAGCTGATATTTTTAGACACAGCAAAGCTAGTAAAATGTTGTGTCATAGTCCAGTCCTGGTGAGCTGTTGCAGTTAGCCCTATAGGAAGGATTTGGCTAATTTTACTATGAGTCCACAGAGAGAGAAGGGCTTCATAATNTCTGTCTCCAAGTATCCCCTGTTGAATTTCTTAATCTTTATACATAAGAAGGCACTGGCTTCCGGGTTGTGACTGGAGCAGGGCTAGAGAGCTGATCCCTATCCTCTCTGGAAGGTGACTCAGAGAGCCTGGTCTGGGTGTATATTCACAGATCATGTTTCTTCCTCAGGCTATGTTGTTTTCTGTACACAGCTNTGGTNGATCCACAGGATAAGGTGTAACTCAGTCTTTAAAGGAATGTCCATAGCTGAGCCTGCTGTGTTGACTAGTCCTGTGACAGAGCCTCCATCTCATGGTATTTAAAATTGTCTCGGGGAATTTTTACAGAATCAGGTAATTACCCCTCAGCTCTGCAATTAGCTTTTGCTAAAAAGAAGAAAATTGAAATCTAGGGTAGAGGGTGTGGCCAATTNAACTAGTATGCAGGTCCCATACCAGTCGGTTGGCAGGCTTAGGTACAAGCTTCCCCTATTCACGGCATCCTCGTGTGTCAATTAGGGAGACATTGAGTGCAGAGTAATTGTTACTTGCCTCTCTGTTGTTTGGGACACTTAGAATGTAGGTGCAGATCTAAGATGCTCCACTGGGCTAGAGTCCATCCCTGGTCATGTGAGAGATGAGGGGTAATTCATCTTCCCTANGTATGAGGAGGAGATTTTCCTGGTCAGGGCCGCATAGCTGGTGACCAGGGCAGCAGATTTCTAGCATGTCTTAACTCCTCTCCATCTTATCCTGTAACAAGGCTAGCATGCAGTTTACTCTGATGGGATCTGTGTCCCACGCAAGGGAAAGAGTAGTACTTGAGACTGGGCATGTCCTGCCATGTAAGTGAATTGTAAATTCAGCTCAACTTCCTCAGGCATTTAAATTTTCATAACTAGTTTTTAAATACATCTGATTTTGAGTATTATTTTATATTAAACAAAATTTAAGTTTACTTTAAACTTGTTTTGAGTTACTGGTTTTAGGCTTAACCTTGGCAACATCTACAGAAGACTATATATCTAACAAGAGTTATAAATTGGTCTCTCTATCTAATCTTGTCTCTGTAAATAAGTAACATTGGTGCTTAACATGACTGCAATTCTGAGCACATTAAACACATTAGGTCTTTTATAAGGTGACTAAGCATTAACTTTTATATCTGAATTATCTTTGTTCTAAAAGTTTACAATAAATTATTAACTCATGAGATTANGAGTTTATAATTTTATCTCTGTTAACATTTTGAGCCTTAGTCGGGTGGTACCTTCAATCCCAGTACTTGAGAGGCAGAGGCAGGTGGATCTATGTGAGTTCAAGGCCAGCATGGTCTACAGAGTGAGTTCCAGGACAGCCAGGGCTATACAGAGAAACCCTGTCTCAAAAANCCAGAAGAAAAAAANAAGATTTTGAGCCTTAAAAATTACATTTTTGAATTGAAGCTCTTTTAGCATCAAAATAAACTTTAAACCATAGACACAGTCCATGGGGAAACTGACTATTTTTGTTATGACTAATTTTCTCCCACTGGTTAAAGCTTAACAAATTTAGCAAAGACATAAGTAATTAGACACACATTTTAATTAGCCATATATTTTAAGNCACTTTTTGTTACCATGAATAGATCATAATCTTAGGAATTTATAAATATTAATCATCAAGCATATATCACCCTTAAGTCCCATCTCCCATATACCTTGTATAATGTTCTCAGACCTTCTGCAACTTGACTTTAAGCCTTTATGGTATTTTGTCCTCATCTTGAAGGGCTCTCTAACAGGCCTGAGCAGGGCAAACATGGGGCTGACAGGTTTTGCCTTTTCCCCTAGCCCCTAGCTTGCTAAACTGTTAGATTACTTTCCTAAAACTAGCCCTCAAGGTCTATCCCCTCATTTGGCCACTGAATCATGCCTGAGACTAAACACCAAGGTTAGCTATACGGTCTAACCTNTCCAATCAGTACTTACCAACTCACCTTAGCACATACTTCCCCTTTTCTCCTTAAAAGCCCACTTAGGCAGAAACACCTGCTGATTCAGAGGTAGCACCCCCCCCCTGCAGCCCTGCTTGCCCCTCCAGGAAATAAATCTCCTTTGTGCTGAGAATTTGGTGTCTGGGTGTGTTCTGTACTGACTCTGAGGGCCCAACCCTTACACATCTGTCATATTTTTTCTTAGGACAAAATCTTATTTTATCATACAAAATCCATCCTTATCCAGAATATTTGTACCAAAAACACAGCTTCATATTTTATATCATTTTAAATATTTTATGCTTATTGTTTTTTCAAAAGAAGAGTTGAAATCAACATGACACATTGTAGCAAGCTAAGATTACTTGTACACATACTTTTTTGCTAACAAGCTTTTTGCTTGTCTGTTGAAACAGGCTCTCACTATGTAGCTCTGGTTGTCCTGTCACTTCAATAACACTTCATATGTGGTTCATCAGCAGACCCAACATGGCTCCTTGCAACCCAGGAAGGAATATATTGTCTTGAACTTTGCTGTAAGGCTCATCCTGGGGAGTTACCTGTGGAGGAGTGTTTACCACTCTAGAGGCGGTGGGAGAATGGAGCTGATAAATGAGGTGGACTAAAGTCTCATGCAATAGCCAACTTCATTCAGAGCNTCAGACAGTTTATANTCTGTGAGGGTTAAGAGAGGTCACCTGAGTAACATTCTCATGAGATCAAGCTGTATACAATCACAAGGACAAGCTGCATGTAGCAAAAACATGTTTTTCCATAGAGGCATATAAAGGATATCTTAAACATTTAGTTAAATAACATCAGCAAGCAATAATGAGTAATTTAAAGTAAACTCACTCCTACCTGCTACACCTGGGAGGAGCACAAAAACACATTCCAAGAAAAATTCTGTGTTTTGAGGTAACAAGACTCTTGTCTNGTTTTCTTGGAGTTTTCTCACAAGCACTCAGAATTCTCCTCATACAACTCCATTCTTGGCTGGTCTTCCAACAGAGGAGGAATTGGGGGACTGACCAACCTTGCCAAGGCCGAGTGAGGCAGCTGATCCAGTCACAGAGCCAGGTGGGCAGCCTGACCCAGGGCAAAGGCTTGGGAGGAAATTAAATCTCTCTAATACTAAACCCAGTGATGGGAGTGCAAGCAGAGAGCAAAGAAGCTTGCTTAAAGATAAAAGATTTTCAAGAGTGGAGAGTAGAGAAAGCTTAGAGATGACNGATTCTGGATCATCGGCTTGTGCAGTGGCAGAAGTTGCTACAATCTGTGAGAATCTGGAAATCAAGTGTGCCTTTTTTGGCCATGGAGATTGTATCTAGTTTGAACTGAGGCTGTTTGCAGTGAAACAGCGTGCCTAATGGAATCTCTAAGTCCAAGGAGGGTAAGAGATTACAGAAGGCAGGGAGGAGACAATGAGTCTAATTCCCAATGGGAGCCCATGGTTAGAGACAGAGCAAGTTCCCAAGAGTGAATGAGAGATGGAGCAGGCGGGAAAAAGACATCCTTAAAAGGGTGGCAGTCAAAACTTTCCAGGAGCAAAGCAAGGAGGAAGTGGGAGAGACTTAGCAAAGGGCCACTGTAGGGACAGAGACACAGGAAGGAGAAGGNAAGTACTGTGGTGACACAATCTCAGTGTCTTTTCCCTAACCCCCTGAGATAGAAAAGTCCAGTACATGCCAACGCTGTGGATTTCCCTTCCAGCCCTGAGCTGCCTGGAGGCTGGCCTCCCAGGCAGTGATACTCCGGTAAACAGAAACCTGCCTTTAGGCCTGTTATCCAATAACAATCCTTCTGTTTAGCTGGCCACAGTTCTTCTGTTTAGGACATTGTCACTAGCACTGTCATTTGGGGGGCCACTTTGGACCTAATACTCAGTTTTCTCTGTCCACCCTGTGGCTATCAGGGATCAAACAGATCTTGTCAGGCTTTGTAGCAAGTTCCCTTATTGTTGGAGCCCATTTAGGTTTCCTAGTGGATTTATCCAGCAGGTCTGCATAAAGAGGATGATTGGACCACAGGCCTAAACTAAGTACCAGGTGCTTGGAAGGGTCTACACTTGGCTGTATCCAGCAAGAGGGACGTCTTTTGCCCCTCCCCCTTGGCATTGTTATAAAAAGCCCTTTGGAATAAAGTTCTGGGCCAATGGATTAGGATCCAGGCCCTCCTGAGGCTATTCTGTGTTTCTGTCTTTCCTCTCGTCATCTAGGTATCTCTTTCTAGCTAATATTTCTCACTTCTCCCTACTCGAGTACCCTGGGTCATAAAAGTGATGGCTGGTCTGCCACATCTTATATATTAAGTCATCTTACCAGCCCTAATTTTTATTTATATGTGTGTGTGCCTGTTAGTGTATATGTGTGGTTGTACACGTCATAGCAAGTTTGTGGAGATCAGAGGATAACTTGCAGGAGTCAGTTCTCTCTACCATATGGGTCTCAGGGATGGTCTCTAGATAATCAGGCTTGGTAGCAAGCTCCCTCATCTGCTTAGCCATCTCACCAGCCTCCACAGTTTTCTCTCTAGTTCTATACTAATGGTTTCTAACTCAGGTGGCTTTGTAGGGTCCGAGGAAACACTGAAGGAAGACCCCAGACTCAAATAGTATGCAAGAACAAAGAGCATTTATTATATTGGCATGCAAATGTTCACCTGCACAAAATGGGGATGACCCCGAGAGGGACACGCAGGCTCCTTTTAAGCACAGCTAAGGGGAGTTTCAGGGTCAACTACATGATTGGTTAAGCAAGCAGCAGTTATATTAGTATATTTTTTATTGGCTGAGGTTTAGTCTTATAGTTTTTGGACACATCTGCACAAGCTTGGACATGACTCAGAAGGGGGCTGCTGGGTTTGTCCTTGAGACACTGTGAGGCTGACTTAGGCCCTCCGTGTTTGTTCTCTCCCCCGACCCTGAATGTAAGGCCCTTGTAGATAAGTGGCCCTTTATGGAAAAAGACACCTGTTTGCTCTTCTCAGAGAACTAGAACCTAAATTCAGCTGTGAAAGTGGGAGAGTTTAACCCCTTTACCTTCAGAAGGACAATCTTTTTTTCTAAAGATAAGGGCCAGGATTGGTGTTCTGAACCAGACCATTCTGATTTATACTTTATGTTGTCAAGTCTCAGATCACCACTGGGTGTGGTGACACATACCTTCAATCCCAGCATTTAGAAGGCAGAGGCAAGCAGATCTCTGAGTTCTAGGCTAGTCTGTTCTACATAGTGAGTTCCAAGTCAGTCATGCCTACATAGTAAAAGTCTGTCTCAAAAAAAAAGTCTCAGGTCACTTAAAAATTCCTTTTCTAATTAGAGTATCTTCCTTTGTTTTTATAAGAATTTCTACCTGGTAGGAAGAAACTATGGCCTTCTTTCTCCAATTATGTATTCCCTATTCATTCACTTCCTCCCTAAATTCCTCTTTACTTGTTACATGGTAGGTACTATAAAGTAAATGATGACGTTGGGCGGTGGTGGTGTATGCCTTTAATCCCGGCACTCAGGAGGCAGAAGCAGGCGGATCCCTGTGAGTTCGAGGTCAGGCTGCTCTACAGATCGAGTTCCAGGACAGCCAGGGTTACACAGAGAAACCCTGTCGGGGGCCGGGAGTAAATGATAACAGAACATGAATTATCATTTTAAAGGCCAGGAATAAGCACTAAGAATCAGACTCTATCCATTTCTTATCAGTAAATTAAAAAAAGAGTAACTATAGGTTAGTTAAACTCTACCCTATAGGTCACCTGTGACAATCTTGTCAATTTCATGGTATTTATAATCACCTAGGAGACCAATTGTCTGGCTGTCTGGTCTGTGAGTTGTGTTTCTAGAGAGGTTTAACTGAGGTGTGAAGCCCCACCCTGACTATGGGAAGCAGCATCCCACGGGCTGGGCCCTAGGACTGAATAAAGAGGAGAAAGCAGGTAAAAGTCACCTTCATTTCTCTCTGCTTCCTGATTCCGATGCAACATGACCAGCTACTTCACACTCCTGCTTCCAACCCTTCCTTGCCATGACAGAGTCCCCTAAAGCTGGGAGCTACAACAAATCCTTCTGTAGATTGCTTCTGTCAAGCATTTTGTCATAGCAATGAAAAAAGAGAAGCAAATACCACACTATCCATTTCATGTTTTTAGGTAGGGTCTCATGTAGCCCTGGCTGGTCTTGAACTCACCATGTAACTGAGGATGACCTTGAACTTCTCATCTTTCTGCGTCTACCTCCCAGGTGCTGGAATTACAGGTATCTGCCACCATGGCCAATTTATGCCAATGCTAAGGATTAAATCCAGGGTCCTATGTGTGCTCACTCTACTGAGCTACACCCCCAGCCCATTCAATTTCCGTTAAGAAAAAAAACAGAACCTCAGAAATGATGCAGGTTTTTGAGAATGATGGGACCTTTCACTGACCAACTTCATGACCCAGAGACCTAAGATGCTGGACAATTATGGTCACCAGAGATCAACCTGGGACAGTGCTCTAAGCTTGCTGTCTAATGCAAATGGAGATTAATGGTGTGGACTCATGTGGGAGTATGCAAAGTAGAAGCAGGCTTTATTAAGAATTATTGCATAAAAGTGGAAAAATGAGAAACTAAGAAAAATTGAGAGAAACTCCCAAGACTGAGAGGGGTTTCCAAGAGAGGGAGAAGCTGCCCAACTCCATTGTTTAGCCCCTCCCTCAACTTAGGGAGATGATAGAAACTGGACAAAAGCTGAGGAAATTTCTATCAAGATTAGCTAATTCTGACTGCAGATATGGCTCAGCAGTTAAGAGCACTGGCTGCTCTTCTAGAGGTCCTGAGTTCAATCCTAGCAACCATCTATAATGGGATCCAATGCCCTCCTCTGGCGAGCAAAGGAACATGCAGACAAAGCACTCATATAAACAAATCTTTTTAAAAAAAATCTTTAAAAAAATAAATAAAAGGAGCCACTTGTTCTTGCAGAGGAACCAGGTTCGATTCTCATCACCCACATGGTGGCTCACTACATCCATAACTCTAGTTCCAGGGGATCTGATACCCTCTTCTGATCTCCTTGAGCACCAGGCAGACACATAGTACCTGGTGCACAGACATATATGTAAGCAGAACATTCATGCATAAAATAAATCTTTAAAAAACCCCACAAAAACAAACAAAAAACCTTAGCTATCCTCTGAGCTATTATGGGCCAGGCCAGTAGAGGGCACGCATATAGAGTATGCATATGCATAGGTCTCCCCTGCCCCAGACCCAGTCAGAGAGATGATGCTATTCACTAGCTGCCCACCCTTTTAGGGATGGTTGAAGCCTCTCTCTGCCTATTTCTGACTTGTGCTATTAGCTGGTGGTACCCAACCTTGCAGGTGTCTTGCTGGCTGCTAATTAAATATGTTCTCCTTGTTCCCGAGGTTACACAACCAATTCGTGCTTTTCCACGGCAGAGAGTTAGCGCTATAACAGCCCGGAAGACGTAGCTGTACTCTTTCTTGTTTACCTCATACTGAGTGCCTTGTCTGTGGGGTGGTCTGAATAGTCCCCTAGANAGAAACTATTGTTAGCAGCCATCTTTACTAACATTTTAGTCTATTTCAATTGGCAACATTAGCAGCAAGAGTATATGAAAGGACACTCGTGTCTCACATCTGTTCCTCAAGGCAAGGGCTTTGGGGGGGACTAGATGGCTTCTCTTCACTGGCCCAGAGCCTTGTCCTTCCTATTGTATGCTTAGCTTGGCTGCATTATCCCAGCTACAAGCTCTTACTCATTTCCCTGAGTACTCTGGAGTCTGCCATCATAACTCTGAATCCTTTTAACTCCAGACTCTGTTCTCATTGCAATGTATGTGGGCAATTTGCAGTTTTTGCCAGGGGCCCATTCCCCGTCCTACCTACAGAGAACAAGATCTTGCATCACATTGGAAGCCTTAGTGACTCAAATTATTATAAATAGTTAAGACCCCAGGAAATTCTCCACTTTGCTACCTCCATCCATTTCCATTTCCGGCCTCTCACATGCTAGCTCTATCTCCAGCTTTTGTTGTCATTGTCTTTAGGACAGAATTTCCTGTACAGGCCAGGCTGCCCTTGAATTTGCTCTCTTCTGCTTCAGTCTCCCAAGTATGGATTTACATGTGCAATGCCCAGCTCTCAAAGTCCTGAATAACTTGTGTGTTTTCTGCCAGTCAGGAAAGCATTTGCCTAGATGAAAGAAAAAGGGCAAAGTTTACTAAGGGAAATGCTTATCTGTAAAAGAACAGTCAGAGAAGGTCAGGAGAGCTAGGAAATACTTCTTTTGGTAATTTAAACATTTTATGTGTATAGATGTTTTGCCTGCATGTAGGTATGTGTACCATGTATGTGCCTGGTGACCAAGGAGGTTAGAAGAGGGCACTGGTTCCTGTTCTAGCTCCCTTAACTTCATCTCATCTAGAAGTGTGGGGTCCAGATTAGGTGGGGAGGCACTCCTGCCTGGGGACACAACAAACAGTCCAATGTCTAGGCTACAAAAAACAATCAAAATATATCATTTTAACAAATAAATCCAGAGTGCCCTCAATAGAATTTCTATCACTTCTGCACTCCATCCACCACATTTAAACTTCGGGAACAATTTGGGATCAGGAAGATATGACACGAAAGAAACACTATGTAAAACTAAAAAGCTGCCCACTTGACTACACTTTATTATCCTTAAGAACCAAATGTTAGCTGGGCGTGGTGGCACACGCTTTTAATTCCAGCACTGGGGAGGCAGAGGATCTCCGTGAGTTCAAGGCCAGCCTGGTCTACAGTGAGCTCCAGGGCAGCCAGGACTACACAGAGAAACTCTGTCTCAAAAACCAAACCAAAACCAAAACAAACAGAACCAAATGTTGTACAAAGAAACTGAATAATCCAACTGGTTATTCATATAAGCTAAACCAAGAGCTATCTTTCCCTTCTCAGTCACAAGGCAAAGTCACAATCAACGAGAAGCAAAATTCCTAACAACTTCAGCATCAATGAATGACACGGTGGTGAGTCAGGGCAGTAGAGATGACTAACGGTGTCCTCTTTGAGAAGGTCCTTGTCAATCTCCCTCACTGTGTCCAATTTCTGGTAGTTCAGACAAGTTCCTTCCCCTTGGCTTGGAGCGAAGGAAGTAACAGCCTCATGGTGACAGGCGCATTTAGGACCCGGAGGCCTGTGGTCATCGGGCATTAGAAGGTCCTCCCCACCGCGACAGGCAGCCTGATTATTCACAACCGACCTGGAGAAGTTTGAAGTTGCGTGNGCCAGCTGAGTNGGAGGGAGACGTAGCCTACGCAGCCGCCGGCGGGACGGCGTGGGGANCGCCAGCCTCGGAACCTTCGCCGCCGGCCCACGCTCCGGCGCGGCACGCCCCATCCCGTCCACCCTTCCACTTTTCCCTCCCGTTTTCCGAACCCTCAGGTAGGCGGGGCCTCCCGGCTCAGAGCCGCCCTCACGTGACGTAACCTAAGCGGGCCGCCCCTCCCGCGCCGTGACGTCATCACGCCGCGCGGCTGCGGAGCCCGGAGCTTGGAGTACTACGGAGACTGCTCCGCAGCGGCTGCTCCGGGCGGCGGCGGCGGCGGCGGCGGCGGCGGCGGCGGTGGCGGCGGCCCTGGCGCTCCGGCTGCTGAGCTGCCTGAGAGCCCCGTGCCCAGCCCCTCCGCTCGCGCAGCCACGGAGCCCAGGTGAGTGCGTGCGGCCGTGACACCCGGCCTTCCCCCTCTGCCCTCAGCCAGGGGCGCGGCCTTCCCCCAGCCCTGGTGACCCCCCGGGTCTGGCGGAGACGCAGTGGGGCGCCGCAGGGTTAGCGCTGCCTTCTCTGCTTCCCCGGAGCAGCTCCTGCCTGCCCCTGGAGAAGGTTTCACCTGGAAGGAAAGAATTCAGCCGAGAAACGGTTAAGGAGAAGTTTATTTAACAAAGCAAAGCTACACACTCCAAAGATTGGAGTGGGCTTTCTCGGAAGGTAGATGGGAGCTGCGAATTGGGGTCTGTGTTGTGGGTTTTAAAGAAGTTTTTTTAAAGAGAACTAATGAAGTCCATGATATATTCATGCATGGAGGTAAGATGACACCCTTTTCCTGCCAAATTATAGTGGACCTCATGTCCCCTTGTAGGGTATCTCCTTCCACCCCCCGCCCCCAGTGATCTTGAAAAAAACCAAGATGCTGGTGTCGAACCGCAACACTTTGTAATGAAGCCAGAGTCTTCTGAGGATGCAGACCCTTCTTTAACGTGCCTGTTGGCAATTTAAGTACTCTGATGCCTTGGTTTCTGATACAGTGGGAATATCCCAAATAGAACTTCACGGATGCTTCGCCACAGAGGTGCATGCTGACTTTGGGAAGGCTTAGTGCAGCTTGGTTGGTTTCCTTGGTTCTAGCATGCGTTAAGTCCCTACTAACCAGGAGACACAGTTACCAAGCTAGAGATGCGATATTCCACAATTACTGCATCTCTAACTCCTTGCCTTCCTAGGTCGCTGTAATACTTGATGATGGTAAGCTTGGCATTAGCAGGGAAGAACTCCATTATTTTTTTCCTCCTAATTTTAGTCTTCTAGAGTTTGATGCCCCTCCCCCATTCAGAACGGAACCCCTCTATTCAGATATTAGCAGAAGTTCTAGAATACGCCGTTTCTGAAAGGTGAAAAATGTGCATAGGCTTTGTGCTGGGAGAAGGGTTGCTAGCCTGAGGTTACTGTCCGTTTTGACACCACCCTGAAGTTCCAATCACAGGCTGAGCCCTGTAGTAAGACACCAGGAAGATTTCATAATCTTCAGACACTTACTGAGAATTCAACAAATCCCTAGAGTTTCTTGCAGCTCACAATTGAAACTATGTTGACTTAAGGAAAGCTTTTAAAAACAGAAATCATTTACTTTAGAGAATCATCCCCTTGTTTTGTAAAATAGATGTTGCAGAGTTGTCTCAGGGANGGTTGAGAGTGCTTTTGATGTAACTAAATGAAAGATGAGAACTTAGAACCTCAGTTTTACTTTTCAGAAATTATGATTGTGAACTTTGGAAGAAGAGTTTCTTTTTTTGGTTCATTTCAGAAAGTTTTGCATCCCATGTAAGATGTTCTCGTAACCACCTCCGTCACATTCCACTATGTCTGTCCACTCAGGAAAGTATTCCTTACATTGCCTTTCAAATACATAATTATTCAATGGATGCATATAAGTGAACTTTGCAAAAAATTCTGGTTATTCTCTGATACCCATAGGGAATTGGTTCCACGAATCCATAGATACCAAAATCTGAGTGTGCTGGTCTTTGGTTTGGTTTGGTTTCTTTGAGATGGAGCCCTGGCTGGCCTGGAACTCAGTGTGTAGACTAGGGTAGCCTCCAGCTTGCAGCAGTCTACCTCTGTTTCCTGAGGGCTTGGATTACAGGGGATACAGCACCACACCTGGCTCTGAAGGCATGCAGAATGACATGCATAGTATTTGCATGTACTCCTTGCACATCCTCCCATGTACATTAAGGCAATTCATACCTAAAACAATAAAGTTGTTTTGTGCTGGCTAGTTTTGTGTCAGTGTGACACAAGTATGGTCATCTGAGAGGAATGAACCTTAATTAAGAAAATGTCTCCAGAAGATCAGTGTGCAGTCAAGCTGGTAGGGCATTTTCTTAACTAGTGATTGATGGGGGAGGGCTTAGCTCACTGTGCCACTCCTGGGCTGACAGGTCCTGTGTTCTATAAGAAAGTAGACTGAGCTAGCTAGCTGGGTGGTGGTAGTGGAGGGAGAGGCAGGCAAATCTCTGTGAGCTCAAGGCCAGCATGGTCTACAGAGTGAGTTCTAGGATGAGTCCATCCTCAACTCAAGGATAGTCAGGGCTGCACAGAGAAACCTTGTCTCGAAAAACCAAAAAAAGAGTAAATTGAGCAAGTCATGAGGACCAAGCCAGTAAGCCACCGCTCCATGACCTCTTATCAGCTCCTTACTCCTGGAGTGTCAGTTCTCACCCGGTTTGAGTTCCTACCTCATCATCCCTCAGTGGACTATGACTCAGGATATGTAAGCCAAATAAATCCTTTCCTCCCCAAGTTGCTCTTTTTGTTTTTTGAGACAGAGTTTCTCTGTGTAACCCTGACTGTTCTGGAACTCTCTCTGTAAACCAGGGTGGCCTCGAACTCAAGAGATCCACCTGCCTCCTGAGTGCAGGGATTTAAAGGCGTGCGCCACCACACCCGACTTCCAAGTTGCTTTTTGATCATGGTGTTTAACACAGCAATAGTATCCCTAACTAAGATAGTATTGTTTAGGGGAAAATAATAAAAGTTTGTACATGTTCAAAATCAATACTTTACTTTTTGAATATTTTGATCCTTGCTTGGTTGAATTCAAAGATGTAGAACTAGTAAAATTCAGAGGAAGAGAGATAACTTCCTGAAGCTGGTGTTAGCTAGATTGTGGTAGTGGTGCCAGGATCAGGAGTGCTCTGGACTCATGGAAGTTGTCATTAAGGAAGCCTGTTTTTAGTTCCTTAATTTGTAAAGCTAACTGTGTGTTCAGTTTCCCAGTTCAAATATGATCTCTTTTCTCTTGTAGCTGCATTGTCCAAGGATTCCTTTGTCCTTTCTTCATAGTGCTTGATGGGCGGCATTATGGCCCCCAAAGACATAATGACGAATACTCATGCCAAGTCCATCCTCAACTCAATGAACTCCCTGAGGAAGAGCAACACCCTCTGTGATGTGACATTGAGAGTGGAACAGAAAGACTTCCCTGCCCATCGGATAGTGCTCGCTGCCTGCAGTGACTATTTCTGTGCCATGTTCACTAGTGAGGTAAGTGCAAGTCATTGCTGCGTAAGTGAAATTCACATATGGAAGCTTGTAGTTCTCTCATCTCACGGAACAAAAGAGCATGTGTTGGTGATTTGGCTGATCTAGTTGGCCAGCTAGGTGAGTGTCCCTTTCTTTCTTCACTGTTTGTTGTGTGTCTTCTGAAGGGGCTGCTCAGTCNAAGATGATGATGTTTCCCAGCAGAAGACCATTCTTTAGTCAAGAGTGTAGGAGCCCTGCCCTGTTAGAACTTCCAAACAAGATTTCAATAAATAAAATATAAATTTGAAGCCAGAAATAGTGGCCCACACCTATAATCCCGACACTTGGGAAGCAGAAGTAGGAGGATCACCATAAATTTGAGGCCAGTCTGTCTGGGCTACAGAATAATACCCATCTCAAAAACAAAACAAAAACACTCAGCAATGAAAAAAAAAGTTTGGTAAACCAGTGAATTTGTATAATGTGTTAGTTAAATAGATAAGCTCTGAATAAGACGTGTAATGGCTTCCTCTTTTAAATTACCAATAATGGGGGCTGGAGAGATGGCTCAGCGGTTAAGAGCACTGGTTGCTCTTCCAAAGGACCTGAGTTCAATTCCCAGCACCCACATGACAGCTCACCACTGTCTGTAACTCCAGCTCCAGGAGTTCTGATACCTTTACACAGATACACATGCAGGCAAAACACCTCTGCACATAAAATAAAAATACTTTAAAAAAAATTACCAATAATCATAGAAAATGATATTCCTTCCACCAATGTAGATTTCAGGGTGATTTCAAATGAGGAGAAGAAGGGAATTTAATGAATGGCTTGCTGTATTAACAGCCTGGTGTAGTTGCACATGCCTGTAATGCCAGCATTGGGAGGTGGAAACAGGATTTGGAGTTCAGTGCTGGCCTCATGGTGAGACCCTGTCTCATAAAAACTAAAACAAGGGCAGGGGATCTAGTCTTTTTGATTAAGTGCTTACCCAACATACACAAAGCTACAAGTTCAACATACAGAGTTTTAGGCCATTCTGGACTATATGAGACATTTTCTCCAAAAACAAAATTAATTAAAACAAAACAGGGCCAGCAAGATGGTTCAGCAAGTAAAGGTACTTTCCACCAGACCTGAGGGACCCAATTTCAGTCCCTGGGACTCACATGGTAGAAGGAGAGAACCAACTCGTGCGTGCGTGCGTGTAGGAACCAAATCTAGCCTCTGTGTGTGTGTGTGTGTGTGTGCTGTCTCTTATACACATCTAGATGTGTATAAGAGACAGGTGTGTGTGTGTGTGTGTGTGTGTGTGTGTGTGAAGGAGAGAACCAACTCTAGCCTCTGTGTGTGTGTGTGTGTCTGCCTGCCTGCCTGCCTGCCTCTGTACATTCGAGATGGCTAGGCCTGTAAAGGAACCTGATGTCCCCATAACTCACATAAAGGTGGAAAGAAAAAAACCCACTGGCCTCCATACATGCAGGGCACTGAGTTGTGAAAGAATATAAAGTTAATTGGTTTTCTAATTTAAACTATGACATGGGTTTTTCTTTCTGTGTGGTGGATAAGTGAATCAAAATATAATTGATAGTGAGAGTATAAAGCCCTAAGGGAAGTGCCACAGCTTCAGAACGGCCGTCCTAACTATATGGAAGCTCATTGAGATATGTAGAATTTGGGAGTAGGCAAGTGTTTGAGTGACTGATGTAGCTGTATGATATTTTTGATTGTGAGTTCATTACAATAAAGTGTTTTTTAAGTTTCTAAAAAGTGAAAATAAAAATATTTGAACAATTCTTTATAATATTTTAAGTGTAAGGTATATGAATAATTATTTAAATTTAGACATAAATTATTTCATTATGCTGACTTTTTAGTTTTTTGTTTTTAAGATTTAAAAAAATTTGTGTGTGTGTGTGTCTGCATGAATTTTATGTGCATCATGTTCACGCAGGTGTCCTTAGAGTCCAGAGGATGTCAGAACCCCTGGAGCTAGAGTTACAGTGGTTGTGAGCCATCTAATGTGGGTGCTGCAGGAGTAGTAACTTTTAACCATTTCCAACCCTCTGGTTTAGTGTGTGTGCTTCTGTCTTTGAGACAGAGTCTTACTATATAGCCCAAGTTGGTCTGAAATACTCCCATCTTTCTGCCTCAGCCTCCTCAAATACAGAGATTATAGGTGTGGGCCAGCCATGCCTGGCTATGATAAGACTCTTTAAAAAGTATCTCTTGCCACCAGTATTTTCTTTAGTTAGTACCCGTCACCGTAATGAAGAAGTAGTTGCTAGAACTAGATAGGAGAGGAAATATAATAATAATAACTATATTTATGGGCCCAGTTACAGTGCCAAGTTTGTCTTTTTTACCCTAGGGATAAATATTACCGTTTCATTTTACAAATGAAGAAGGGTCTCAATAAATGTCTTGTCCAAGGTCACAGAGCTTGGAAGTGCTACATACCGGTGGGCTTTGCCTCTGCAGCTTGTGACTGTAAAGCCTAGTTCTTAACTCCTTTGCTCAATCATAGGCTGGTAGGAGAAATAGAAACCTGTCAGGTCATTCTGGCTAATCCAGGCTAATTTAAAAACTGTCTTCAGTAATACAACAGCACAGATCTCTAGCCTGTACTATTCTCCATGATGTCTGCCCCCAGAGCATTGGCATTTAGCTGGGTAAGGGGTGTTTACCAGAAGTGCTGAGCATGAAATGGCCTAAGACTGCCAGCTGCTGATTGTGTATTATATGTCCTGTTTGCTGTCATCTTGGAAAAAGTCTATCTACACTGTTTTTTCAACATTGAGAAATTTGTAGTCTTGGAAAATAATCATTT
>LZPO01037266.1:2043849-2054442 GCA_001675575.1 Neotoma lepida
TTCNTGTACTAGAAAGTTCAAATTCCTTAACGTGCATCAGATCCATGGTGCTAAGGGGTGCGGAGTCTACCATTTTGCTTTTACTACTACAATCTTTTTCTCCAGTCACTGGAGAATTTTACCTCATTTTGAAGTCTTGCTTTCCTGACAATCCTAATTCCTAATCAAAATGCCACCTAGTGGGGGCTGGAAANATGGGTCAGTGGTTAAGAGTGCTGGACCAGAGTACGTAAATGAGCATTGTAATTCCCCCGTGGAATTAGAGTAATTGTAGTTTATAAGTTTTATTTGGCTTAAGGGTGGGATTTATTTTTTCCATACAATTGTCTGTGAAATTGAGATGTATTGAGTGGCACCTTATATTCTTAAGGAAATTTTAAGGGATTTGGCTTTAGCTTTTAGGAGTAACTGAAGAAATGTGAAAGTTTTGTAGTATTTCTAGGCACAGTAAAGGAAATTTTATTCAAGAATTCTCAAATTTTTGCAAAGAATTCTGAATTAACAAAGGCATAAGAAGAGAGGGCTTTGACAGAATGACTTGCCATTTTGGAAAAAAAAGTATATTCATTTAGTATGGGCAACTGCAACAGAACGTGGCATGGCAGCTATAAGGAAATTGGAATCCATTAGATAGCTTGAAATTGATAACTATCCTTGGGCTATGTAACATAGTACTTTGATTGAGTCTGAGCTAATTATAAAGTGGAAGCTTAACAAATACTTTGATAATAACTTACANTAAGAGTAAGCCTGCGGGTTAGTAAGGAAATTGCTTTTTGTTTTGGTTGTCTGAAAGTTATTCATCCTCTTGAATTTCTTCCATTTCAGTAGTAAAACTTATCCTTGCAGACATAGCTGGAATCAGGCTAAACTTTGGACAATGATATTAGTGATGTATTATTTAGATTCTCACTATTACAATGTAAAATACTAAGTTTGAATTAGAACATGTTTAGAACCAGAATTTGTTTTGCAAAGATGGACCAGTTAGCGTGAGCACTGGTGTTGATGGCAGGCAGGTGTGACTCTTTGTGGTAGTCCTCAGTCCACCCCTTCCTACTCAGACCTTAGTGTGGTTTCCTGTTCCTTTCATATATGAGACAGATAATGCAATTCCTTTTAAAATGTCCAATAAAGATTAATATTTTAGATTTAAAAAAAAGTGCTGGTTATTCTCTTGAGAGGACTTAGATGGAGGCTTACAACACTTAACTCCAGTTCCAGACATCTGGTGCCCTCTTCTGGCCTTCACAGGCATCAGCACTCACAAGGTACACTTACATACATGCAGGCAAAAAAAAAAAAAAAATAATCACAGATAAAGACCTAACTCCCTAGACAGAGCTATTTCCTAATCCATGATTCATTGGCAGTACTTTGTTCCTGAGATTGCCCTATGAGATTAGCGTCTGCGACCCTCTCGGGCTATATTCTCACATACACAATTCCCATCGTGTAATGTGGAACTAATGAAGCAAGCAAAGACCGCGCATGTTAAACAATAAGGTGGCTTAATTGCTTCTCATTCTGATGTCCTTCCGGTCTTGGGAAACCTATAACTAGAATTAATAGGATACAAAGACCAGTTAGAAAGTTAAGAGCTCTGGCTTTGGAACACNCTGTTCCTTTGTAGGCACTGCAAACTAACCTTATCTTTTGCCTTCTACGTGCACTGTGCCTGAGGGCAAACTCTCTAAGAAGATGACTATGTTTTCACAAGCACTGTAAAAACGTTTTGGTGCCTAATAAATGCCCACTGTTAGACACTAGGCTTAAGATTTCCACGCAACTTTCTCCAAAATGAAATGTATTCAACATTCTACATGGCTTCCTACATAGGAAGCGAATGTATTGTAGCTAAATTTGTTGAGGTGTGGTCTGACCCGGATTGTCCAAGAACTAAGTGGTAAGGCAGCCATAGTGATTTGCCTAGACCAATATTAAGGGAGGCCCGGTGACCAGGTGGATACAGAGAAAAAGGATTTGTCACAGTCCTGCTGACACTTTGGTCTGGCCAAGAAATAAAGGCGCCTGCGCAATAGAGTCCAGACGCCTGCGCAGAGGTACAGCGAGGAGACCCGAGCGCCCCGCCCCTGCGGAGCCGCGCCAGCGTAGTTCCGGGTGAGCGATCCCAGCCGCGCGTGCGCCGTTGTGGCCCATGCTGTGGCGGCCTCGGCGATGGAACCGACTGAGCTGCAGAACGAGCTAGTGTCAGCCGAGGGCCGGAACCGGAAGGCGGTGCTGTGCCAGCGTTGCGGCTCTCGGGTGCTGCAGCCAGGGACTGCTCTTTTCTCTCGCCGACAGGTAAGGAAATACGTAGAGCTGATTAGATTTACTGTCCGGAGTGACCGGTGGCTCGAGACTGGTCCGGGCTCCCAGGTTTCCGGAGACCGCGCCCTTCCTCTCGCGCCTTAACCCCGCCCACCTACGCGAGGCCCCGCCCCGCGGGTGCGGACCCAAGTGGCCGGGCATGGTTAACTGACCGCCTTGCACCTTTCTCTCCAGCAAAAGCCTGGCTCAGCGCATGCACCTGTCTCGGCGGCCCACCCTCCCCCAGGCCTCGGGTACCCAGCTTCCTGGAGCTCTGGCCAACACGCTGCGCCTCGCAGGTGTTATCTCCAGCCGCCGCCCGGTGTCGCCCCAGGGCACCTGAGAAGGATTAGATTCCTGTCCCACCGCAACCCTCACCCATCCTTTAGTCCCTACTTCCTTTCTCATTTGCTGCTCCTCAGAGGAGCTCCAAAATCAAGTAGGACAGTGTGTGTGTGTGTGTTAGTACAGCCTCAGAGCAATTCCAAAATCAAGTAGGACTCTGTGTGTGTGTGTGTGTGTGTGTGTGTGTGTGTGTGTGTGTGTGTGTGTTATAGCCTTGGCTGGCCTGGAACTTGCTGTGTAGACCATGCTGGCCTCATACTCAGATCCACCTGCCTGGTTCTGCCTCCCCAGTGCTGGGATTAAAGGCGTGCACCATTTACACCCAGCCTTAAGTTTTTTTAAATAACTTTCTTACTACCATCACCCCAATTGAAAAAAAAATTTTCTAAGCTTTTTTTTTTAAGTGTAGCATATCTATTTATAGAATAGTGCAAACTGTAATCTTACTCAGACCCTTACTATAAACGGTCTGTGAGAAGGTGGTGGGCCAGTGTTATTTCATGTGGTTGAAGGATTGGTAGTGAAGTGTTGTGTACTGTAGCATCTGCTACAAAAGCAAAATTCTCTTCTAAAGACGGAAAGAAGTGTTAGTGTCTCCCTTGTCCTGTTGTTTTGATGATTTTCTGTAGTTCTGTTTTAATAAGAATTTTGAGGACAGGAATTAGAGTTCTCCATTTGTTTTATAAAGTTAGTGGCTTCATGGACGGATGGGACTGAACCATGGCATTGAATCCTAACCTGACCACTTATTACCACTGGAAGAGGTGTTGAACCTCCACGAGCTTCCGCCTGCTCATTCTGAAGAAGTGAGGATGATGAGTAGGCAAACGTCTGTGTGGGAACTGAGCGCTGTGCCTCGGGTGTGGTACAGAACCGAGGCTGGGTTTTAGGTCAGTTCTTGTATCCTTTTATGACAGCTTGCCAGCTTTTGTAAACTGACAGAAACTTAAAGGTTCTGGAATGGTGTGTGGTGGCTCCTGCCTATAATCCTAGCACCCAGGGCTACAGAGTGAGTTCAAAGCCAACAGGGATGCATAATGAGAGCCTGTCTATTCATTAAATAAAACTTTTTTAAAAAAATCAAGAAGTTCCTTAAAGGAATTTTATAGTTTATATATAAAGTTTTTGTTTCATATGTTTTAAATTGATGTTTTATGGGAGGGAAACTAGAAGCAAATTGAATTATATATTACATACTTAGGTTGTTCCTCTACAGACTACCTTTACAGAGAACAAACCATTTGTAACACAGTCTTCAACTGAAACCCCATAAATCTTCAACATAGTGCTTTGGTCATTACCCTGAATTGCTGAAAAGCCACTCTCAGGCCAGTCTAGCAAGACTGAAATCATCTCTCTTAAGGATGTCCTTCCAGGAGGAAAGTAGCTGAGCAATGTGATTCTCACTGCAGACTGATAAGATCCAAGTCTGATCTCAACATAGAAAAAAATTAAAAAAAAAAATAAGAATAAGCAAACAAATAAAAGATCCCCTTCCAGGGCTGGACAGATGGCTCAGTGGTTAAGAGCACTGGCTGATCTTGAAATACATGTCAGGTGGCTCACAACTCTTTGTAGCTCCAGTTACTTCCAGGGGATCCAACAGCTTTTTCTGCCCTCTGCGGGTACCGGACATGCATGTGATATCCACACATGCAGGCAAAACACTCCTAAAGTAAAAATAAATAAACAAATCTTTAAAATTAAAAATAAGATCCTTTTGACCTGGTGGTGGTGGTGCATCACTTTAATCCCAGCACTCAGGAGGCAGAGGCAGGTGGATCTCTTGAGTTCTCGACCAGCCTGGTCTACAGAGTGAGTTCCAGGACAGCCAAAGCTACACTAAGAAACNCCGCCTCAGGGGAAAAAAAAATCAGGTTCTTTCATCCCTTAAGTGAACCTGCAGCGAGGCAGGACATAGGAGGTCTGCTTAGAGGTGGCCCACAGCATTCTCATTCCACCCTGTAGCGTACACTAGTACAGTCTCTGGATGGCAAAGCTATGAAAGCCAAACCATGGAGCCCACCATTGATGTGATATAGAGCCCAGTGATGATTCTGCCTTCCATTTCATAGTCTAAGGCAGTATGTTTTTCAGCTGGGAGTGAGTTTGTCTCCAAAGTGAAAAGTCTAGAGATATACCTAGATATTTTTGGTGGTAAAAATTGGGAAGGGGTGCTACTGACATATAGTGGGTAGGAGTTACGGTTGCTGCTTAGTGTCCTATGATGCCCAGGCCAGCCCTCACAGCAAAGAATTCTTTGGCCCAAATTTTCAGAAGTTCCAAGTCCAGAAACCCTGGACCCTACATTGCAGAGTCTGACACCTCTAGCACCTCCCTCTTTGACCACCTCTTGGTACTTGTTGCTACTGACACCACTAGACTCAGCTCCTGTGTCCTGTCCACATGTGTATCTCCTATACCTAGACTATGTACATAAGTAAGAGCTTAGGAAATATTTGGACTTGATGAATAAAAGCTATTAGTCTAGTGTAAATAGGTTATTATTGATATACTGGATCAATATTTTATGGTTTTATTAGTCTTTCTTTTCTTTAAGACAGTCTTGTGTAGCCCTTGTGAAGTTGGTGTGGGATAACTAGTCCTTACTCACTCTCAGTACCGATTGCTGTCTTACTGTATTTTCTATGATATGATGAAGGCCAGACCAAAAGGCACTTGGAGAGGAAAGGGCTTATTTGGGTTATGTGTCCTGATCACAGTTCATTATTGAGGGAAGCGGAGGCAAAAACTCAAGCAGAGCAAGGAGCTGAAGCCAAGATTGTGAAGGAATGGTGCTTACTAGCTTGCTTTCAGCATTCTTACTGCTCCCACAGAACAGCCCATTTAAGGTCTGAGCACTCAATGGCTTTTCCAACCCCAGGTTCCAAACACTTCCACAATCCTCCCCAAAACAACATGTTTATCANAGCAATAGCACAGTTTCTGGTACCGACTTCTGTCCTAGTTTGACTTCTGTGGCTGTGATAAATACTACCAAAAGCAATGTGGGAGGGAAAAGTTTATTCCGTCTTAATGGTTACAGTTCATCATGGAGGGAAGTCATGGCAGGAACCTAGAGGCAAGAACTTGGAGGCAGGAAGTGATGCAGAGGCCATGGAGGAGTGCTGCTTCTGGCGTGCTCCGTGCTTTGCTCAGCCTGCTTTCTTACAGAACTCAGGACCGTCTGCCTAGCGGTGACACTACCTANAGTGTGCTAGGCCCTCCCACATAAATCGTCAAGAAAATGCCCCCACAGACTTGCCTGCAGGCCAGTGTGGTGGAGACATTTTCTCAATTGAAATTTCTCAATTTCTAGATGACTCTAGCTTATGTCAAGTTGACAAAAAACTATCCAGCACACTTTGGATCAGAACTGTTTCAGATCTCAGAGGTGTGATTTTGGTGTGGGCGGGGAGGAGGGGTTTGGAGGAAGTTTTTTCAGTTACACAATGAAGTATTTTAGGTTTGGGAGACAAGTTTAAACATGGAATTTTTGTTTCGTTTCCACATTCCACATAAGCTGAAGATAATTTGATGTATTTTTGGTGAGCCTGCATTTTGCCTACAACCCATCATATGACATCAAGTGTGGAATTTTCCACTCATGTCATGGCAGTACTCTAAATGTTTCAAACATTGGAGCATTTCAGGTTGGATTTGGGGATTTTTAATCCTTTAANTGTTCTTAATTTATTTTGTGTGTGTATGCACCGTATGTGTGCACCTGGAACTGGAGTTACAGGAGGTTGTGAACTACTATGTGGCTTCTGGGAGCCACACCTGGATCCTCTAGCCACTGAGCCATGTCTGCAACCCAGATTTCTGATAATCTTAACTGAAGTTGTTGGTTAAGCTAAGTAGAGACACCTAGTTAAAAATGTAGTGTGTTTTAGAAACTGCTAAAAGTTTCCCTTAGCCGTGGGGATAAACCTCTCCATGTGAGTTGAAGCTCATGTCAAGTAAGGATATAANATCAAAAGGAAGGCTGAGCCAGGTGTCACTGAGTCTTCGGTGGCAAGGGCAGAGTGACCAGAACTTCCTCAGGGGACCGTGATGGGTCACCAAATGGTAGAAACCTTGCAGAGGTAATGAGGGGGCAGCTGGGAGCAAGAGGAGCATCTCTTCCTCTCCAGGTCTGACAGGTGTAGACTGCTGGAGCCTGGGCTGTGATCTCCTCACCAACAGCCTCACTCCTGTGCAAAGAAAAAGGGCAAATCCGTGGAGTTCGGAAATTAGTAAACAGATGATACTATAGAAGAGAGATATTTGATCTTTTGTGGAAGAGCGGCAGATTGGCTTGTAGAGGGAAAAGTGTGAACTGTGTTGGGGTGGTGGGAAGAAGACTAGCACTTCCGACACCTGCTGCTCTTGCACAGGACCCAGGTTCAGTTCCCAGCACCCAATGGTGGTTCACGACCATTTGTGACTCCAGTTCCATGGGCTCCAATGCCGCCTTCTGGCATCCAGTGGCCCCAGGCATGCACAAACATGTAGACAAAACACCAACACACATAAAATAAAAATTAATAAATCTAAAAAAATATATTTAAAAGAAAATAGTATTGGGTTAAGCATATTAGAGCAGAGAACCTGAGGGCAGTAACCAAAAAAAATTTCTTTTTTTTTTTTTTTTTTTTTTTGTTTTGTTTTTCGAGACAGGGTTTCTCTGTGTAGCTTTGCGCCTTTCCTGGAACTCACTCGGTAGTCCAGGCTGGCCTCGAACTCACAGAGATCCACCTGCCTCTGCCTCCCGAGTGCTGGGATTAAAGGCGTGCGCCACCACCGCCCGGCCTCAAGAACAATTTCTTACAAAACTAAACATGTACTTAACAAATGAGCAGCACTTTGGGGTGTTTTTCCTAGAGAAGTGAAAACTTACATTCATGTCAAACCTGTAAGGAGTGTATGTGGCAGCTGCGTTGTACAGCACCGGACTGTAGACAGCACAGACACCTTTCACTAGGTGAATGGAGTACTATTCATCAGTAAACACAGATGAGCTAGTCTGTTCTTTGTGTTTTTGTTTTGAGATAGCATCTCATGTAACCCAGGTTGGCCTCAAATTTGCTTTGTAGTGGAGGATGATCTTCAACTCCTGATTCTCCTGCCTCCACCTCCCAAGTGTTGGGATTACACTGCCACAGCCAGCTTGATACAGACAACTCGCATGAATCTACAGAGAACTAGGCTGGTGAGAAAGCCAAAAAAAGATTATCAGCTTTATGAATCTATTGTGTGACACTGTCTCGCTCCCCTAATCCCTGTTCACTTGACGAAGTCTCACCGTGTTTGGAAGGTTGGCCAGCAGTTTTGTTACCCAGTCTTGAAGACCTCCCCGCCTTGACCTTTCCAGGGCTGGAATGCACCATCATCAGACCCCTCCTCTTCCTTTTTTTGAGGGGGTGGGGCACAGGGTTTTTCTATGTAGCCCTGGAACTCACTTTGTAGACTCAGGCTGACCTCAAACTCAAAGAGATCTGCCTGCCTAAGCCTCCCAAGAGCTGGGATTAAAGTCAAGGGCTACCACTGCCAGGCCTTTTTTTCTTTTTTTCCTCTTGTGTGAGACAGGTCTCATGTAAACTATATTGGCTTTGATTCCTTGTGTAGCTGANAGGATGACCTTGAATTTCAATCCTCTTGCCTTCACTTAAGTGCTGGGGTTACAGGCGTGGACCACTAAGCCCAGTTTATATGGTGCTGGGGACCAAACCTAGTGTTTTGTGCATGCCAGACAAGCAACTCTGTAAGCTGAGAGTTTGCCCAGGCCAGCCTAGAACTCATGATTCTCCCACCTCAGCAGCCCAGTAGCTGGAATTATAGGTGAGAGCCACTGTGCCCAGGTCTGTATAACATCTTACTTTATTTTTGAGATATGTATTTATTTTTTTTTTAAGATTTACTTATTATGTATACAAAAGAAGGCGCCAGATCTCATTACAGATGGTTGTGAGCCACCATGTGGTTGCTGAGAATCGAACTCAGGACCTCTGGAAGAACAGTCAGTGCTCTTAACCTCTGAGCCACCTCTCCAGTCCGAGATACATATTTCAATATCTCTATATATTATATGGATATATTTTTTTGAGATTTCTCTGTGTAGCCCTGGCTGTCCTGGAACTCTTATGTAGACCAGGCTGGCCTCAAACTCACAGAGACACCTGCCTCTGCCTCCCGAGTGCTGAGATTAAAGGTGTGCAACACTACACTTGACCCTGTGTAACATTTTTGAAATGAGAGAATTTCAGAAATGAAGAAGAACTCAGTGGTTGCCCTCAGAGGGGATTGAGGGGCAAGGTGTTGATGAATGTGGTTAGGAGAGGACGGCNGAGTTCTTGTGACTGGCTCTTCACTATCCTGACTGTAATGGTGAACAAATGGTATAGGACTAAATACACAGGCAAATGGGGAACCCAGGAGGTAGAGACAAGAGGATCAGAGTTCAAGGCCACCCTGGGCAACAGGACCATAAATGAAAAGCAACAGTGAAACTCAGGAAGCCAGGGAGATCTGGATATGATCTCCAGATTGAATCAGTTCTTTTACTCTGGCTGTGAGAGCTACCCCAGCTGTCCAAAATGTTGCCTTCAGGGAAACAGTAAAGGTGCAAGGGATTTGTGTTACTGCTTTTTGCTATTGTTTTGTCTCTTGCGACAGGGTCTCACTATGTAGCCATGACTGCCCTGGAACTGTCTGCATAGATCAGGCTGCCTCAACTCACAGAGAACTGCCTGCTTCTGCCTCCCAAGTGCTAAGATGAAAGGGCTCTGTTATTTCTTAAAAGCTTATACTTACTTGTATGTGTGTATGTCTGTCTGGTCTGTCTGTGTGTGTGGTATGCACATATTTGCAAGGTTCAGCAGATTGCAGGAGCAAGCATTAGGTCACTTGGAGCTGGAGTGACAGCAAGTTCTGAGTCACTGAAGTGGGTCCTGGGAACCAGAGGAACGATTGAAGAATAGCAGGTGCTCTCAGCTGCTGCCAAGCTCTCTCTCCAGGCCTTTCCTGGGTTTTATTGTTGTTGCTGCTGTTGTTGGCTTTTAAAACAAGGCTTCACTGTGAAACTGGCTGACCTTGAACTCGAAGTTATCCAGCTGCCTCTGCTGAGGACTAAAGGCGTATGCCACTATGCCAAGCCCCTTTGTGTTATTTCTTAAAACTAAATGTGAACTTGTCAGGACAGTAAGTGAAACAAGCCGGTCATAAAAGGACATATGCAGTATGATTCCGCCTACATGAAATACCTAGAGTGGCTTCTTTAGAAGACTGTATGTACATGGTGGTTGCTGTTCTCAAGGCCAGCAAAGGGAGAATAAGGAGGGCAGGTGAACAGGGAGACTCTTCTTCAGTGGGACCAGAGTCTCAGTTCGGGAAGACGAGAAGGCTCTGGTGATACGTAGGCAGTGGCAGCACAATCATGTGAACATTCTTATTACTGGACTGTACACAGAAAAGCGTTTAAGTGGGGGACTGGAGAGATGGCTCAGCCGCTAAGAGCACTTACTGTCCTTCCAGAGGACCTGAGTCTGGTTTCGGCACACACACTAGGCAGCTCACACCGCCTCTAACTGAAGCTCCAAAGGATCCAAGGGCTTCTTCTGACCTCCACAGGCATGCACACAAGTGGCTTTCATTGACACACAAACAGACATGTACCCATAAATAAAAATACGTTTTTTAAGTGGTTAAATGGTAACTTGTCTTTAATTTTACCATTAACACACACACACACACACAATCAAATGGAACATGAATCTCAGCTATGTAAAGTAGTGTTGTTTTAATATTAACAATGTAATTATTAATCCCCCCCCCCAGACAAGGTCTCAAAGAGATTGGGTTGGCTGGCTTCTTGTGCTCTTTGAGGTTAAGGAAAAAAAATCTGCTTTTCTAACCCAATGTGGATTTTACAGTGAGATTTTTGGTTTATGAGCTGTG
>LZPO01037266.1:2144268-2154628 GCA_001675575.1 Neotoma lepida
ATCTCATTACAGATGGTTGTGAGCCACCATGTGGTTGCTGGGAATTGAACTCAGGACCTCTGGAAGAACAGTCAGTGCTCTTAACCTCTGAGCCATCTCTCCAGCCCCCAACGTTACCTCTCTTTCATCTTGTACCTCCGGTTTCCTCTCTGTGTCTCGCTGGTGACTCCTCTGACTCCACCCTTCTTCCCAGTGTCCTTACTTTGGTTTTCCTGTCTAACCTTATCCTGTCCAGCTATTGGCCAGTCAGCTTCTTTATTAAACCAGTCACAGCATAATTTATATAATGTACAAAAGGATTATTCCACAGCAAAAGCTTAATTAAGGTGAATATAGAAATGTCATAGTAGTTGGGCATGGTGGGACACACCTTTAATCTCAGCACTTAGGAGGCAGAGACAGGAGGACCTCTAGAGTTCCAGGGCAGCCAGGACTATACAGAGAAACCCTGTCTTGAAAAGCAGGCAAACAAAGCCATAATTAGCCATGTCTGATTTTTACCAATAACATTAAATTGTCCTTATAGTATCTCTTAGTTGAAGCATCTTTCAGAACAACTATATTGTATGTACTTTTGCCTAGTTTTCTGTCGTATGCAGAAGATATATTGACTGAGAATTTAAAATACAGAAATCGTAAGCAGTATATTTAACAGTGATACTTTGCTTAGATACAGACAGAGCCTACTTTTTGAATACAACTTAGACAAGCAATCACTTTTGTTCTTAACAATTTATAATAAATAAAAATTGGTTTTAAATAGTTAAATAGTCTTGAGTGGAAAGAGCACAAGGTTGTAGGCAGGAACTTTAAGATAAGATAGTGCTCAGTAAGAGGTATATACATGCCAGTAGTGTAAACTGATTGGGGAATGAAAATGGTAAGATTGTTTGTACCTGTGATTAAGCTCAGCCTTGTGCCTCAGGAAAAAAAACAAATAGGTGAGATTAAATTGCTTTTTTTTTTTTTTTTTTTTTTTGACATTTAGGCCCAAACACGTGTAAAATTGAATTTTCTGGACCAGATTGCAAAGTATTGGGAGCTACAGGGAAGTACTCTGAAGATTCCACATGTGGAGAGGAAGATCCTAGACTTGTTCCAGCTTAATAAGGCAAGTGCGGGGCAACTGTCTTGTAAGTCATTTTTCATCATTGTCTTTTTGACAACCTCATAAAGGAGCTATTGTTTGAAATAGGTAAATGAGATGTGTTTTTAGGTAAGCATATTGAAGATCAGAGCTCTATCTGTTTGGTCTGTAATAAGCCTTATTTTATAGATTTTGTTGCAACCTATCTTTCCTTTGTAATGCCTCAGTGCTGCAAAGGGTCCTTCTCTTTTTTGTTTAGATAAGGGGGACCTAAGGCTCAAGGAAATTGAAAAGACTTAAGCTAAACCAGTTGTAGGTTCTGCTTCTTTCTACCAGACATGATGGGTGGCATGCATGTGTGCTGTCTCTTAAATACAGATTTTAAGGGTAAGAAAGCAGGACCAAGTATGGGGTGCTTTCCTTTACTAGAAATTTAATTGTTCACCTTAGGACCAAGTATGGGGTGGGGGGGCTCTCCTTTAGTAGAGATTTCATTGTTCACTTTATTCTTCGGGGAAGTGAGAAGTAGTTTTGAGAGTAGTGAAGTCTTTTTGGACCACACTGTCAAAAAAGCTATTTTAATTTTTTAGTTTAAAATTAATAGCTGATAGTTTTTCTTTTCTTCTTTTGACTTAGGAAGTGAAAAACATACAAACAAACAAAACAAATCAACAACAAAAATTATAGCTGGGAATTTTGTTCTTAGAATCATACCTAGGTGTGAGGGAATTAGAAGTAATTTTCTCTAATATTTATTCTTTTTTTTTTTTCTAATATTTTTTGCTGTTAACAGTTAGTTGCAGAAGAAGGTGGGTTTGCAGTTGTTTGCAAGGATAGGAAATGGACCAAAATTGCCACCAAGATGGGTTTTGCTCCTGGTAAAGCTGTGGGTTCACACATCAGGGGACATTATGAGCGAATCCTTAATCCATACAACTTATTCCTGTCTGGAGACAGTTTGAGGGTGAGTGTTGAAGCTAGCCTTGACCTGTTTCATTTAACTGCTTATTTGTTGGGTACATTGTCTTGGGGGGAAATGAGACAGTCTTAATCATATTCAGAAAACATTGTTGAATGATTTCTTTTTGAGGAAAAATTCCAGTACTTTGGTTTGGGGAGCAACTGTCCTTAAAGGTTTGTGTTAGAATGAATAAGATTATAGAGATAATGTCTTTTTACTGTCAAATACAACTAAAATCTGCATTTACTTTACTATAGGACTTGATTATTCCCTACTTTTTAAAATGGTATCTGCTATTGAAAGCATCTCTGGTTGTTACATACAGTGTAACCTGTGGTTTAAGTGGCCTCACAGTTGCTGACTGGGGTTTCCAGGATGGTGTCAGATAGATTGTTTAGTAAGGGAGAGAGGTGCTTAATGCTGAGAACACTTGGTTTTCTCAGCAGTGTCTGTCTGCATGCCTCTTCAGTTTCAGGTAAATGCTATAAAACCACCACACATATTTGAAGGCTTTGGTGAAAGGAATGTCTTAATCCATTCACATCGTTTGAGATACTCTAAATACTAGAGCAGTAATCTTAGAACCGGAACTATTTCTGTGCAATGGAAAGATTGATAACACAGTTTCTCAAGTCAAAACAATAATAAAAATTCTATCTAATCTGCCGGGCGGTGGTGGTGCACGCCTTTAATCCCAGCACTCGGGAGGCAGAGGCAGGCGGATCTCTGTGAGTTCGAGGCCAGCCTGGGCTACCCAGTGAGTTCCAGGAAAGGCACAAAGCTACACAGAGAAACCCTGTCTCAAAAAACAAACAAACAAAAAAAATTCTATCTAATCCTATAGACCAGTAACACCTATACTGCTAAGTCCTATATTTTTCATAGCATTTTGATTTTCTTCTATATATCCTTTCTTGAACTTCTTTTTCAGACTAGAAGTAGCGTGTCTGATAACTTCATACTCAGAAAGTTTTTATATTTTTGTGTTTTTGCATGCTGGTGATCAAATTGAAGCTCTGCTTCCATGTTAGGCAACGGCTGTACCACCAACTGTATCCCATAGTCTCCCAAGTTGTGACACTGTTCGTGTGTAGCATTTGCTGTTTTGTAGTTTGTAATTTAAACCAGGCAGGCCTTGAACACACAGAGATATACCTGTCCCTGCCTCCTAAGTGATGGGATTATAGGTGCATGCTACCACACTTGGCTTTATATTTTGAGACAGAGTCTTCTGTATTACAGACTGACCTCAACTTGTTGTATACCTAAGGATGACCTTGGATTTCTAGTCATCTTTCTTTCACCTCCCAAGTAATGAGATCACAGGCATGCACCACCGTTCTCAGTCCATGCAATGCTGGAGACACAACCTGGGCTTTTTATGAGACAAGCACTCTACCAGTGGAGCTACACCCCAATTCCTCTCTCCCTTTAAAAATGTATGTTACTGGTTAGTGAACCAGGGATGATGTAATTCATTTTGAGACGTCTTGCTGTATGAGTTATTGTTGCTTCCGCAAAAGCAACTTAGGCAAGTTTGAGTTTATAGTCCATTTTGGCAGGAGAGCATGGCCTCAGAAGCGTGAAGCATCTGGTCACATTGTGTCTGCAGTCAAGAAGCAGAGAGATAAATACTCTTGCTTACCTCGCTTTTTCACTTTATGCATCCTGGTAGCCCCAGCCCATGGGATGGCGCTGCCCACATTTAGTGTAGCTCTTCCCACCTTAATTAACCAAATCTAGAAAATCCCTTACAGAATGCCCAGATGCATGTCTCCCAGGTGATGCTAAGTCCTGTCAAGTTGACTATATTAACCATCACAGTGTGCATCCTGGACTGCCCTTGAGCATGGGGTTCTCCTGCGTCAGCCTACAAGTGCTGGGATTATAGTCATGGACCATGTACTAGACTTTGGCCTCTGTTTTATAGTTACATTTTATAAGCAGTTGCCCTATTTAGATTAACTTTTCTCTTTTTGAATTCTTCTATGTGTAGAGGTTACAGTGAGTAAGGGAAAATAAATTATCTTACCTAATTTATGAGTTGCAGGATTTTAGAAACTTGTTAGTTCCCTTGTCAGTATAGTTTTACACTTGAAAGCTGCTCTGTTTGTAGTCCTAACACACCAGAAGTTGAGGCAAGGGAATATGGCGTTTTTATAAAAGCCTGGGCTTATGTAGGAAGATAAGCAAAGAGTAGGGATTTCAAGATAGATTTTATAAACATTGCATATATAATTCAAGTGTCTGTTTCGACCTACTATATACCAATATATTCTAGGCACTGATGCATATTCCTTGTGGAAAGTTTTTTTTTTTTTTTTTTTTTTTTTTTTTTTTTTGTTTTTCGAGACAGGGTTTCTCTGTGTAGCTTTGGCGGTGCCTTTTCCTGGAACTCACTTGGTAGCCCAGGCTGGCCTTGAACTCACAGAGATCCGCCTGCCTCTGCCTCCCGAGTGCTGGGATTAAAGGTGTGCGCCACCACTGCCCAGCCCTTGTGGAAAGTTTTTTAAAAGGGCTGTCTGAGGATGTGTCTCAGTTGGTAGAGTGCTTGTCTGCTGTGCACAGGGTCCTGAACTTAATCCCTAGTGTGGAATAAACTGGTCATACCTGTAATCTCAGCACTCAGGAGGCAGAAGCAGGAGGATCAGAAATTCAAGGTTATTGTTGGTTATACAGTGAATTCAAGGTCAACTTGGGCTACATGAGACTGAGTCTCAAAGGCCGAAAAAAAAATTGTACTGGCATAGTGGAACACAGCCTTACTCTTGCATCACTGTGTTTTCTGAAGGGATGGCTGTCTCTGTGGGATGAGGTGATTATGGTGTAGTGATATCAACCACTTCTAAACCCTACTTTTCAGGAAGAGGTAAAGTCTGTGTCCCTTATAAAACCAATATACTAGGTTTGTGTTTTGAATTATCTTTGGAACAAAAGATAAAATTCTTCATATGTATTCTAAAATTTTACTAAGCTTGATTTTGCCTAGTGTGTCTAAAGTCCTTATGGTATCATGAATATAGATAATAGAACCGTTAAGACTCGTGGGAAATAGAGGCTAAATATGTAATAGTATATGTGAATCAGGTCATTAATATTTCCCCAATTCCACATAATTTCAACCTCAAATTCACTTAATTTTTGTTTCAGAAAATTCATAGAGTGGGTAAAGTTATGTATAAACTGAATTTTTTTGTTTTTGGAAGACAAAGGTCTCTTGTGTCTAGGCTAACCTCCAGTTAATGGTGTGGCCAGGGGTGGCCTTGAACTTTCTAATCTTTGTGTCCCAGGCCCCAGCCTCCTGAGTACTAGGATTATAGGTGTGTGCCACCAAATCCAGTTCATGGTTGCTAGGCATTGAACACAGGGCCTCATGCATGCAAGGATAAGCACTCCGTCACCCCCACTCGTTCTGCCTTTTTTCTTTTCTTTCTTTCCTTTTTTTTTTCTTTTTTAAATTTCTTTGAGACAGGGTTTCTTCTCTGTGTAACAGTTCCGGCTGTCCTGGAACTCACTCTGTAGACCAGGCTGACCTCTAACTCACGGATCCACCTGGCTCTGCCTCCCGAGTGCTGGGATTAAAAGTGTGCGCCACCACCATACGCCACCACCACCCGGCTCCTTTTTTTTAAACAGAAAAGTTTATTGAGCTACATTCCCAGCTAATAGTGTATTTCATGTATCCCATGCCAAATATAAATAATGTAGCATACCCCAAATGTACTTCAGATAATTGCATTTTGGAACCTGTTTTTAAAAATGCTTCTCATGGGGCTGGAGGGATGGATCAGTGGTTGAGAGGACTTGCTGCTCTTGCAGAGGACCTGGGTTTATTTCCTAGCACCCACATGGTGGCTCACAACCATCTGTAAGTCCAGTTCCAGGGAATCTGATGCCTTTTTCTGGCCTCTTCAGGCATTAGGCATGTACACAGTATACATTCATACATGTAGGCAAAGTGCTTACACAACACAACAAAAAAAGTTTCTATGCTTCTGATGATATTTGTTGTCCTCTTATGATAAAGAAGTGCATACTTGAGAAATTCATGTTAGCTTCAGTAATAATAAGTTCTTGTGTTATGTTTTGGGATTAAATACTATCTTTCTGTCAGCTTAGGATCAAACTAAAAAAATGAAAGCACAAAGAAACTTCTCATCAGAACTGAGTCACTTTTCTTGTCACTGTGACTGAACACCTAACAATAAGGAAATGAAGGGAGGGAGGATTTATTGGGCCACAATTTGAGAGGGTACAGTCAGTGTATCACGGCAGGGAAGGCATGGTGGAGTTATGGCAATGAGATGGTGTGGTTGGGACTCCTCATATATGGTGGACCAGGAAGCAGAGGGTATAGATTATAGTTAGAACAGGTCTAGAGCTCATACGGTTCACCACTGATGATCAACATTTTCTCCAGATAGATACCAGCTACTAAAAGCCATAACCTCCCAAAACAGTGCTGTCAGTGGGGGACCAAGTATTAGAAACATAGGAACCCATGGGGACATTTTTAATCTATGACTATAAGAATCATATTGTCTTTTGAAGCAGAGTCCCACTATGAAGCTTTGGCTGGCCTGGAGCTCACTACATAAACCTGGGTGGCCTACAGAGATCCACCTGTCTCTGCCTCCCGATTGTTGAGATTAAAAGTGTACATCACCAAGCCCTGCAAAAACCAAATGGTTTTCTGTGAAGTACCTATTAATCTTTGTCACACGTATATATACTGAAATAGATGAAAATCCTAGAAAGACCACTTTATAGTCAGTTGACCTATTTTCTCAACTCAGGATAATTTTGATTATAGCACTGTTATGTCTGAGTCTGCAGAATTGTAAAAATCTAGAAAAAAATTACTGGATTCATGAGGTACTTCTTTACCTTGTATGTTTGAGACAGGTTCTCACTAATAGCCCAGGATCTTCCTGCCTCAGCTTCTCGAGAGCTAGGATTACAGATGTGCACATGCCTGGCCTGCCATGGCTTTTTAAAACCTGAGGAGATAAGCACTTGAATAAATTTAAGTCATTGTTGATGAAAAAAGAAAGAAAGAAAGTTAGACATCTAAATGATTGATATTTTTAGATTTGACTTTGTATATCTTTAGATTTTAAAAATGTGAATGTTTTAGTGTGTGGTGGTGATGCATGCCTTTAATCCAAGCACTCGGGAGGTCAGCCTGGTCTACAAAGCGAGTTTAAGGACAGCCAGGGCTGTTACACAGAGAAAAAAATGTCTTGAAAAACCAAAAAGAAAAAAAAGTAGATGTTTTGTTAACTATATATATATATATATAAATAATTATAGTGGGAAGAAAATTCATTGGTACCACTTTTATTTTTAGTGTCTTCAGAAGCCTAACCTGACCTCAGATACAAAGGACAAGGAGTACAAACCCCATGATATTCCCCAGAGGCAGTCTGTACAGCCCTCAGAAACCTGTCCTCCAGCCCGCCGAGCAAAACGCATGAGAGCAGAGGTAAGTACTTCCTGGGTTGGTTAGTTTCTTGAGTTTAGTGCTAATGGCTATTCATCACTGACTTTCTCTCATCTGTAAATGCTTTGTAGTCTTGGTAATCTCATAAAGGGATACTTCGTACTGTTGAGCTTTTACACCATGATGGGGATGGTGGTGTCCCCAAGGAGGAAGGAATGGAAGAACTCATTCTGCATTGCCTGGAAAGCTGCTTAGTTATTTGTAGTCAAAACCCAACAAACAGTTGGGGGAATATGTGAAGACAGGGGCTTTGTTCATAGTATGTGTGGAATCAGGAACATATTTATGCTAAGAGGAGGAAAGAATTGGGAAGTATGAAGGCAATACTAATGTTAAGTGAGTAAGATGTGAGGGACACAAGGAGAGGCTGCTAAAATATTTGCTTTAGGATTTTTTTTGTCTGTTCAGAAAGGAAAAATATTCTATTTACTTTGTTTCCATAGAGCGGTCTGAGGTCTTTGGGTTTCTGTCTAGCTACTTGATAAAATGTGAGTTCTAGGAAACAACTTACTGTTGAGGCACCTCAAGGCAGGATCCTGCTTCTGAGTCAATCTTTGGATGTTTAATAATCATTGGCAATTAATTTTTTTCTCATGAATTTAGAGAACCCACATTTCTCAATGAAAGAAATTAGTCAAAATGGAAATTATCATTATTTAAAGCTCATAAACATATTTAAATCTCATTTATCTAAAAATTAATTTTTTTTTGAGCATATTTGTTTGGACTTTTGTGACAGTGCTACACTGTTTAGCTCAGACTGGCCTTGAACTTGCTCTGATCCTGTTTCCTTAGCTTTCTAATTGCTAGGAACGTAGGTGTGTTCCACCNTGCATGATTTATTCTGGACCTTTATATGTGAAAGGCATGCTCTAGTGCTGTGGGTGCCTGAGTCTGCCTTGATGATAGCAAATGTAATGATAATGCCCACAGAAGAAATTCTTTTAGCTGTGAACAAGGGGAAAGTGATAAATAGTTCTCCAAACACTTCAATTATAGACCACAAAGTGGTTTTGTTTTACCAGTAAATAACATTCTAAGGAACAGTGGAACTGAGATTGAATTATATATCCTTAATGAAAAAGTAGGTCTTTTAACAGTTTAATGATGTTACAGGTATAATTTACTTTATGAGATTTTAAAATTTTATTTTTTGTGTATGAGTTTTTTGCCTGAATGTATGTCTGTGTGCCATGTGAGTGCCTTTGGAGGACAGAAGAGAGTGTCAGATCCCCTGCGACTGGAGTTACAGATGGTTGTGAGCTGTCATGTGGATGCTGGGAATCAAACCCAGGTTCTCTGGAAGAGCAGCAGCCAGTGCTCCATCTCTTCAGCCCTAGCTGTATAATTTATGATACTGGTTCATTAAAATACCAATGAAGCACTGGGTGGTGGTGGTGGTGGCTGTTGTGACACACACTTTAATCCTGGCACTACTGAGGCAGAGGCCAGCTTGGTCTACAGAGCAAGTTCCAGGACAGCCAGGGTTACACAAAGAAACCTTCCCTGTCTTGAAAAACCAAAATATTAATAATGATGATGAAGCTAGAGAGGTGGCCCAGTGGTTAAGTTTATACTTCTCTTGCGGAAGACCTGACTTTGATTCCTAACATCCACATCCAGCAGCTCACAACCCACCTGTATCTGCAGCTCCAGGAAGTCTGATAACCTCTTTAGTCTGTGAGACCTACACACACATGGGCATATGGACACTCTGCCACACACACATAACTAAAACTAAAATCTTTTTTTTTTTTTTTTTTTAAGCCACAGGGGTGGTGGTACATGCCTTTAATCCCAGCACTCAGGAGGCAGAGGCAAGCAGATCTGTGAGTTTGAGGACAGCCTGATTACATAGCAAGGCCCAGGCTAGCCAGTGACTCATGTCTTTAGGGAAAAAAAATCATTGAAAATTGTGGAAGCTAAGTTTCCACAAATACTGGTAGACCTTTGAAGAGGTTGGCAAAATTTTAGAGATTAATGAAATTATGATGTTTTTATAATTGTTTCAGGTTTAATAATAATTAAAGCAAAGCTTCCAGAAGAAAATAAGGTGTTGATATGTCCATTTTGGGTAGTAATACAGCTCATAATTTGATCTCAACCTTTTGATTATTTTTTTCTGTTTCTTTTTCACCTAAAGCCTATATTATTGGAGAATACTTTTCTAGTTTGTGTGTAAGGGTAGTTTCAAAAATAAGATCTCCTAAGAGGAGAACAAAGTGTCTTTTGAATTACTAAGTATTTAACAGATAGAAGAAAGTATTCATATGTATGACAATTTTTTAGGCCATGAATATTAAAATAGAACCAGAAGAGTCAACGGAAGCCAAGACTCATAATCTGAGACGCCGAATGGGTTGTCCAGCTCCAAAATATGAAAATGGTAAGAAAGTTTATCCATGAATAAGAAAGAAAAAGTAAAAATGATGATAGCAATTATTTCTTTGGTCACTTGGTTGGGTTTGAGAAATAAAAATCTTAATATATCGTTGTCTTTATTCTCACAATTAATAGGCCAGTAGGACAAAAATGGATAAATATGTGTATTTGGAATAGAAACGAGTTTCTCAGTTGTATCTAGCTGCTGTTTTAAAATTTAGTTCAATAAATTCACTTAAAAGACCAAAAAAAGATGATTTGAAAAGTATAGGTTTCTTTTTATTTCAAGCCAAGTAGAGACCTTATCTAGTTTGAAGTTCAGTTGATAATGCTTGCATGGCTTGATAGAAGCTGTTGAGAGAGGTGGTGTCAGTTTTCCTGTTTTCTTTCCCCCATTCTCTCTCCCTTCTCTTGTGCTCCCCCTTTC
>LZPO01037266.1:2154716-2180248 GCA_001675575.1 Neotoma lepida
CCCTCCCTGCCTCTGTCTCCCAAGTGGCATTACGGGAATGTGCCACCACACCTGGCTAGAGGGAAATTTGGGGTTCTCATAGGATAAGTACTACGTTGTATTTCACATGGTTATATACAAATGCAGTACTAAGATGAGCTCTTCATTAATGTGTTAGGGAAAAGGCTACAAAATACAGTGGGAAGTAAACAGCTGTGAATCTGAGTCCTGGCTCAACCACTAACTAGTTGTATGACTAGAGATCATTTTTAAGTTCTTAAAGANAGGTTTGTTGTGAGTGAATCACTTGATAGTTCAATAATTGATTACTCAGTTTAGCCAAAATTACCAGGTTTTGGAACCAGGAAATCATCTTAGATTATAAAGAGGCAGTGTATAATGTGATAGAGACCTGGCTGGTGAATTGTTGATATCCTGTCCCTGTCACCAGCAAGAGAAATATATCTTGTCCTTGTTAATTTTTCTTTGAGACATGATTAGTCTCACTATATAGCTCTGACTGGCCTGGAACTCAGAGATCATTCTTTCTCTGCTTCCTGGTTGTTGGGATTAAATGTATGTGCTACCGAGCCCTGCACATGTCTTACTCTTAATTAAAGAACTGTTTAGTTCCTATTTTGAAGGCACACACATATGAATAGCATATTCATAATAGAACTCACATGCTAAAATTTAATTGAGGTCAGTTTGTATTTTATCATAATCAGTATTGAACTCTTGTATGTAGTAACACTGGCTGTTATTAAAATGTAAACAGACATGGAATTAGGTTTGTGTAGAGCTGTGCTGGGAGGAGAGGAGGAAGAGGGTAAGGTGGCACAGGAAGCAGAGAAGCACAGTCCATGCAGAAAGAACTAACTTTGGATTGCTCCTGTAGAGAAAGAAATGAAAAGTAACATCAAGCAAGAACCCACTGAGAAGAAGGACTGCCTGTTAGAAAGTGAGAAGGAGAAGCCCAAGAGTCGGTCTAAAAAAACCACCAATGCTGTGAGTTGACACTTACTTTCTCCTTTACCCCCGTTTTCTCCTTTTCCTCCTTTGATTACTTACTCTTTTTTTTTCTTTTCTTTTCTTTTTGAAACAGGATCTCTCCATATTCAAGGTGGCCTTGGATTTGTAATTCTGTCCCAGCCTCCTGAGTAGCTGGGATTATAGAAGTCCACCCTTCCTCTCTCTCCCCCCCTCCCTCTCTCACTCCTGGTGGGGATCAAACTCGGGGACTTGCACATTCTAGGCAAGCACTCTACCACTGAACTGCATACCCAGCTCTGGGAAATGAGCAGCATATTTTTTATGGAACACAGGCCTCTTATATACTAAACAAGTACTCTACCACTGAACCTCATCCCTAGCCTGTTCCTCTGCCCCTCTTTTGAAAATCCCTTTATCTATAAGCTTATACTTATGTGTATTACTTAGTATTGGTTAACTTAGTATCAACAAATGAGAGATATTTTAATGTCTGTTCAATCAGTTTATGATAAGGAAATACCCGATTCTAGTAATCATTGGCAGTTATGATTTTTCTGGAATTTGTTCAGTTTGTACTGGATAGTAACAAAGTGCATTGAACTGTTGACAAATCATTAGCCTACCTGCAGATGAGCTGAAGGGTAGATCAAAAGTCAAATTGATGTTTTGTGCCTCTTCAACTAGCAAGGGGGAAAAAGGAACAAGAAAGAAGAGAGACATCATGGATGGGGCTTTAGAGGGAGACCTAGAGAATTTAACACTCGTTTGGAACATTTATTGAAAGTGACGCTTATGCTAGACGTGGTGGCTCCTGCCTGNAGTCCTGGTACTCAGAAGGCTGAGGTAGGAGGATTGCTGAGACATCAAACCTAACATGGGTTACAGAGCCAAAAAACAAACAATCTCACCAGTGTAATATTAGAAAGTATCAGCTTGACCTCTGAGAGATCCTGACAGTAATGTCTTTAAATTGGAAATGATCTCGCTGTTCCTTTCCCACCATACATACAAGAAAATACAGTAAGAGAATGTGCAGAGTCCAGATTGTTTTCTTTAATTATAAACAGATTTAACAAGTTAGACTTCCTGTTAGTTGACTTCTCAGCTTTCTGTTAGTAGGTTATATATTAGAGGGAGGAAGCTGGCATATGACAATGTCACAGACTCCATAGCTTAAGTAACAGTGTTTGCAGTTCTGCAGGATATAAACTCAAGGCATTGGCAGGGTAGGTTTCTTCTGAGGCCACTACGTCTTCTGCTGAGTGTGTGTTTGTGTGTGTGTGTGTGTGTGTGTGTGTGTGTGTGTGTGTGTGTGTGTGTGTGAGACAGTTCAGCCCATATGTAACTAATAAATAACTATGCTTTATCATTGGATATTTGGAGAATTTTTTCTTTTTCTTTCAGGGGTGTGGGGAGGTTCATAGTGGTAGACCTTGACCTTGAACTCCTGATCCCCACCCCCTTCTGCCTCTGTCTTTAAGGACTGGGATTACAGATTTGCATCACCAGCAGGGAGCACTCATCCCAACTCTAGAATTGAATTCAAAGTGGTGGGACTTTGTTTTTTGTTTGTTCGTTTTTTGAACCAGGGTTTCTTTGTGGCTGTCCTGGATCTCTCTCTTTCTGTAGACCAGGCTGTCCTCAAATGCAGAGATATACCTGCCTCTGTTGCTTTGTTTTTTAATTTACTCTTCTGTGATGAGGTCTCTCTGAAGCTAGCATTGAAATCCTAGAATTCCTGTCATAACTTCCCAGGGCCATGATTACAGACATCTTCCGCTACACCTGGTTCCAGAGTATTTGTTTAATGTTGTTAATAGTTTGCTAATAATTTATTACCTCTGAGGATTATCTTAAACTTACCAAATATTGACTATTTATAAAAAAAAAATAATAAGCATAATTGAGAGAGCTTGGAGATCAAAGTTCAGAAATGGGAACACGTGATTGTGAAATACTTCTTATAGAAGGTATAGCATTTTTATTTAAACTATGTATGGGCTGCAGAGATGGCTTGTTAGGTAAATACACTTAGGCTAAACTTGATCAGACTTTGGAACTCATGTGGTAGAAGAGACTTCTGACTTTTACATGTGGACTGTGGTATGCATACACAGATACAAGCATTCACAAAAATGTGTAAATTAAAATTATACACAGACACATATATGCTATGTGGGTTGGCACATGGCTATCTGGTAGAACACTTGCCTAGTAGTAGCATATTTGAGACTCTGAGCTTAATTCCTCAGCATCACAAAAACAAGGTGTGGTGCTGCACACCTGTAAACACAGTATTTAAAGGTGGAGTCAGGGTCACAAGTTCAAGGTTATTAATTAAGCAGTAAGAGGCCACTTGAGTTACCTGGAGACCCTCAGAACAAGATAAAGCAAAATGAAAAAAGAAATTGACAAAATGAAATAGCAGCTCACACTCCTTTGTTTTCTATTTATTTTCATTGCTGTAGGTGGACCTGTATGTATGCCTCTTATGTGGCAGCGGCAATGATGAGGATCGGCTCCTCCTGTGTGATGGCTGTGATGACAGTTATCATACCTTCTGCTTGATTCCCCCTCTCCATGATGTTCCCAAGGGAGACTGGAGGTGTCCTAAGTGTTTGGCTCAAGTAAGAATTAACGACTGAGAAAGACTATTTTTGGAACATTTTCTGTTGCCTATGGGTTTTAGATTTAACAATAATAATGAAGTCCAGGAACAAAACTGGGCTTAGAAGTGGATAGGAAAGAGGTCTTACAAGGTTCCACAGTATATATGTTGGTCAGAGGCAGAAAATTTTTATTTATTCACCAACAAATTTATTGTTAAAAAACAATTTATGTTTTTTGTAGTAATTTATAGACACTTAACAGCTTAGATGATTTCACAAGGCATAGGTAACCATTGTTAATATCTTAGTGTATATTCATGCAGACTTTCTTTTCTTGCTCTGTGGTGTATGTTGGGGTGAGAGATATTTTTGTCAGTCTGATGTGTACACGAGTTCATCTGTGACAGGGTCTCTGCTGAGCCTGAAGCACATTAATTTACTTAAGACTGACTGGTCAGGGAGCCTCAAGGATCTACCTTTCTCCATTACCCCTCCCCACCAAGCACTAGGGACCTGGCTTTATTTGTGTTCTCAGGATATAAATTCAGGTCCTTATGCTTGTGTGGCAGGTACTTCATTGCTAGAGTCATCTCTCCAGCCCCAGACACTTGTTCTGTTTTTTTTTTATTATTATTTTTTATTTATTTTTTGGTTTTTTGTGACAGGATTTCTCTGTGTAGCTTTGGAGACTGTTCTGGAACTCACTCGGTAGCCCGGGCTGGCCTTGAACTCACAGAGATCCGCCTGCCACTGCCTCCCGAGTGCTGGGATTAAAGGCATGCGCCACCACACCCGGCCTTGTTCTGTTTTAAACAAATGGGATTATGTTAGACAACTAATTTCAGTAATTTACTCTTTTGTCTTAAATAATTTCACTGTAGTGTATCTAGTGCTGATATTTTAACAAAATGTAACAGAATTCATTGTTACCACTATAAGGAAGTACTCAGTCATTGTACTAACATAACATATAATCTAATTCTAACCTGTTAGATTTAGATTATAACACTAAGAAGGTTTTTTATTATACTGCTTAGATCTAAAGGTCCTAGAGGTTTTCTGTATAGCCATAGTGTCACATGAGATGGCCCCACAGGACAAGTTATTATGGAACTTGGAAAGGGTCCATGGTGTCAAGTAAATATTAATATTTAAATGTTTAAATATTTAATATCTGGGTAGAGATGACCTTACAAATGGGTCTGGATGTTCAAATCTATTGACTCCATATGTAGGGCACTTTCATATTGCCTCTCTTAACCTCTTAGTGTTTTGGTAATGGTATTTGGTTACCATTAAATGCTGCCGGTCTGAGAGCTGGTTTGTTTCCTTCTGGTTATTAATTTCTATTTTGACATATTAATTTCTATTTTATGTTGATTTTATAGTTTACATCCTTGAACATTATTACTTTCATTTTTAGTACTGAAGATTTTGATCCTGAAAGCAAATCAAAGTTAAAAAATTGTGATTGTTTTGCTCAGTACCAAATAAAATTTATTTACTCACTGTAACAATCTCATTCTCCAAACATATTAATTTTTCTAATGTAGAGCTAATAGAATGAAAAAAATCTTAAATCTTAAAAAATTTATCCTTGTGACTGTTGGCTAGATACACTTGGCATTTTCAAGTGCCACCTAGAACACTAATTTTCTTTTTCCTATTCAGGAATGTAGCAAGCCACAAGAAGCATTTGGCTTTGAACAAGCAGCAAGGGACTATACTCTTCGTACGTTTGGGGAAATGGCAGATTCGTTTAAATCTGATTACTTCAACATGCCAGTCCATGTATGTAGATTTATACTAATTTGGTTTAGAATTTTGTTACTAATTAATTAGTTTTCTTACTTATGTGAGTGTCAGGGGTGCTCAGGCAATGATGTACTTGTGGAAATTAAAGACAACTTGTGGAAGTTGGTTTTCTCCTACTATGTGTGTTCTAGGGATTGAGCTCAAGCCATTGGCTTGGTGCCGTGTGCTAAGACATCTCACTAAGCTGTGATTTAAGATTTATGCTATGTTGCTTTTGTGAGATTGGGTCTCAATTATGTAACCCCAGCTAGCCTGGAGCTCTGAGATCCATGTGCCTCCGGCTCCCAAATGCGGGGGTTAAAGGGGGCACCACCCATACCTGGCAAATTACACATTTGTTGTTTTGTTTTGTTTTAATGAGTTAACTGATGAGGAAAAAAGAGTTAAAATGGACACTATAGACAGTTTCTCTGCAAGTCCATTACTGGTGAAAGAAAAGCTTCATTCATTAAAGCCACAAGTGAATAAAGGTTTCGCTCTGGCAGCCATTGTACAGAAGGAAACTTATAGAATGTTTAATGGTAATAGAATTCCACAGTACTTTGTATCAGAATGTTTTGAGTGCACTGTGTCCGGTGTCTTGGGGACATGTTTATTACATTTTGTTGTCTAATTACTAGATTGTAAACTTGACAGTAAAAGTCCATTTTTACTTCTTGTTCACTTAGAATATAAGCAAGTATTTTCAACACTCAATATTCTGTCAAATAAATATAAAATTAAATGGTTTCCAGCATAATTCTGGATATTTAAGCTGTGGTTTTTCCTCATTTATGTGTGCCATAGCAAACAGCTCATACATAAGATTTCTGCAGTTGGATGGTTTCTGAGGTTAAATGAGAGTTTTGATCTCTATGGAATTCCAGCAATGTATTAATGATCCTGGTAGTCCTTTATGTCATCAACATTAGCTTTTAGTTACCTAAAATATTTTCTTTTTAGTGTATATCCCACTTGAAGTTTTATTTTGACTCCTCATGCATTTTAGTATTTTCCTATCTATTTGTATAATCAGTCATGATGACTGGCTTATGATATCTGTTATTGGATTTTTATTTTACTTAAAAGCTGAAGACACGGGGCTGGAGAGGTGGCTCAGAGGTTAAGAGCACTGACTGTTCTTCCAGAGGTCCTGAGTTCAATTCCTGACAATCACATGGTGGCTCACAGCCATTTGTAATGAGATCTGGCGCCCTCTTCTGTATACATAATAAATAAATCTTTTTTTTTTTTTGGTTTTTTCAAGACAGGGTTTCTCTGTGTAGCTTTGCGCCTTTCCTGGAACTCACTCGGGTAGCCGAGGCTGGCCTCGAACTCACAGAGATCCACCTGCCTCTGCCTCCCGAGTGCTGGGATTAAAGGCGTGCGCCACCATCGCCCGGCGAATAAATAAATCTTTAAAAAAAGAAAAAAAAAGCTGACGACACTGAGGGGGCAGACATGTAAGTTATTGGCCTCTCCTCAGAACAGTCAGTTCCTTGACACTCTGATACCTTCATGTTGTTGGATGTGCCAAGGCAATGATCTTTGTGTTCATATTCAATTTCTTGTTTTATTATATTACACTCTCTTTTAGGGTTATTCATTTTTGTTTTTTGATGTGGGAGTATTTTGCCTGCATGTATGAATGTGCAACATGTGTATGCTTGGTGTCCATGGAAGTCAGAAGAGGGCATTGGATACCCTGGATCTGGAGTTACAGATGGTGCATGTGGGTGCTAGGAATCAAACCAGGGTCCTCTGCAAGAGCAACAAGTGCTCTTAACCACTAGACCATCTCTCTAGCCTTCTTATTTTTTTGTCTGTATTACTTTCAGCCAGGTTTAGTCAAATAATGTGTTAAAAAACATTTATTAGCCAAGTTGGGTGTTATATTTCTCAGAACACAAAAGTATATTTCAGATTATTTAAAAAAAGACAGGTCATTTTACTTTCCTTGGCCTCTTTTTATAGTTATGGTTGGGTTTGTGATCAAGACACATGAATTCTTTTTTTTTTTTTTATTTCATGTTATTTTGTTTATTTATTTGTTTATTTGTTTTGTTTTTGCATCCCAAGCACAGCTTCCTCTGCTCCGAGCTACCCCTCTCCCCTCTTCCTGTTTCTTTTTAGATATGAGCCAGTCTCCCAGGGATATCAGCAGCAATGGTATATCACGTTGTAGTGAGACTAGGCACCTCCCCTTCTATTAAGGCTGGATGAGGCAATCCAGTAGGAGGAATAGGTCCCAAGAGCAGGTAACAGAGTCAGAGACAGTCTCTGCTCTCACTGTTGACCATGTTACACACTGTAACATATATATATATATATATATATATGCAGAGGACCTAAGTTGGTCCCATGCAGGCTCCCTGGTTGTCCGTTCAGTCTCTTGAGAGTCCCTATGAGCCCAGATTAATTGGGAACATGAATTCTTAAATCAATTCTTACAGTTCCTGATTATAAAATTTATTCTAGAAAATCGAGTTGTTTCCTGAATCACCCAAGAGTCATCTGTGGGAAATTATGGACAGTTTCTTTTTCTTAGCAAGTTGATCTGTGATTCCCATCTGTCTCTTAAGTAGTCATAAACAATTTGTGAATGAATGGAAAAATTACTCTTCCACTTTCCTGGCACTTCCAGATGGTTCCTACAGAGCTGGTGGAGAAGGAGTTCTGGCGACTGGTGAGCACTATTGAAGAGGATGTCACAGTGGAGTATGGAGCTGATATCGCTTCAAAGGAGTTTGGCAGTGGCTTTCCTGTACGAGATGGGAAAATCAAGATTTCCCCCGAGGAAGAGGTAGGTCCCAACTGTGGGGACTTGTAGTGTGAGGTGGTTCTACATCTAAAGCACAGTGTTGATCTAAAGGGCAGAATACTGGAGTAGTGATATCTTCAGTGTAGCAATTAAGCCCTTGTGAGTGTCTTGGAAATTGTATGTTGAAATTCTATTTTGTCAGCTTGACTTATTTATAATTACTCTCAGCACAGTCTTAATTACTGAATTTTTAATATCTTCAAGAAAAATTAAGTCCACAAAGAGTCCTCGTCCTGATTATGCACTACAGTATGGTGATGAGAGATTATTATTACCACCCTTTTTCCCTTCAGGTTCTAACTTTGAGTTCTTTGAAAAAACAACCTGAGGAGTCGAGGCCTTGCTTAACTTCATTGTTAATAAGTGTCTTACTCTCCATGCTAGTCGACTCCTAAACCCAAACTATTTCTATGTCGGTCCTTTGGGCAGTCAGATTTAAAATGTGTATGTGTATGTGTGGTGTTCATTTTCTGTTTCATACACACAGAGAAGTATGTAATCATATGTACAGCTTTATTAGTCCTCACAAACTGAACACTTGAACACGGGGTACCCAGCACTAGAACAAGAAAGTAGGATAGACTAGTGTGATGCACCTTCCTTGCCCTTCATCTTCATCACTTCCCTCTTCTGACGGTGTAGATTAGTTTGCCTGGCTTTTAACTGCATGTAATGAGGCTCAGTTTATGTTCTTCTGTATCCTAAAATAAAACAAAGGGCAGATGTTTATATACAGTTCCACTTATTTCAAGTCTAAACCAGACAGAGCTAGAGATCATCATAGTGACACCTCTACTTTGACCCCTAAACCCTGAATTTTATTTTAAAGGAGCTCTTTTTCTTTCCCTCCCCTTCCAAGACACGCCTTTAATCCCAGCACTCAGGAGGCAGAGGCAGGTGGATCTCTGTGAGTTTGAGGCCAGCCTGGGCTACCGAGTGAGTTCTAGGATAGGCTCCAAAAGCTACACAGAGAAGCCCTGTCTTAGTTTTCCGAGAATGGAATTGTAGGGGCTGGAGAAATGGCTCAGCAGTTTTAAGAGCACTTGCTCCCCTTCCAGAGGATCTGGGCAGTTTCCTGCACCCAGGTCAAGTTGCTCACAATTGCCTTTGTTTGTCTCTAGCTCAAGAGTCCTTGATGTCCTTTTTTGTCCTCCTTGAGTATCTGCACACGTCTCACCATCCTACCAATATAAATAAAAATAATAAAATAAGAAAGGAACAAATAAACATTTCTAAAGTGTTAGCATGATACTGCTGAAACTTGATCCTCTTTTTTTTTTTTGCTCCTTTTAGGAGTATCTTGATAGTGGCTGGAATTTGAACAATATGCCAGTGATGGAGCAGTCTGTCCTTGCTCATATTACTGCTGATATATGTGGCATGAAACTCCCTTGGTTGTATGTGGGCATGTGCTTTTCTTCCTTCTGTTGGCATATTGAAGACCACTGGAGCTATTCAATCAACTACCTGCACTGGTGAGAAATTCTCTATGGAGCCTCTGAGCAGTATGTAAGCTGGGTAGGAAAATTCCCTCTTTCAGATATGTGTTGCCTGTGTCTGAAGGTAATGGGTTCCTTTTGTTTTAGCTTCTGTTAGATTAGGTTTCCTATCAAGTTAGGACACTTTACAAAACGTGTACATCCTCTGAAGTCATACACTAGTTTAGATATATGATGTTTCTAGAAATAGGATAGTTTTATATGACTTCAGTAAAGTGTTTATTATGTTTAAAAAAAAAGTACTGTGTGGCTTTTTTCCATACAGGAAATCTCACTTGGTAGTCATGGTAACCCATATATTCCTTTGGGGATGAGCAGATCCTTGGGACTATCAGTTCCCTTTTGTTGTGCTGATTCTGACATGTAGCACTTAGACCTCTCTAACCTTGCAGACTTTTGAACTTTAGTTTTAAACTTTTCACCCAAAGTCATTTGTCCCTACATCTGTTTCCACCTCTCCTACTTCTTCCCCTCGAAGTACAAAAATATTAAAATCCATAACCCACTCTAATCCAACAGTGGAATTTGAGGATGTACCACAAGAAAGAGAGAGTTGGCATGTGGATATGCAACAGGGTTCTGCTTCCCTAGGCAATTGCCCCAGCTGTAACAGGAAGATGGTGTTTATCATACCTCACAGGGATGGCACAGATTAATTGGTTGACAATTTAAAGTGCTTTGAAGAATAAGGGCTCTTTACAAATGCTAATTGCCTTATTTGTATTTGATTTAAACCTTTTCCAGCAGATTGGGCAAGGGAAAAGGAAGATAGAGGGTTGCCATCCCTTCTCAGTTGATGAAGGAAGTTGTGTATCCTCTAGCAAATGTGATTCTTTGTGTTCTTAGAAGCTCTAGAAGTCTGCATTTTTTTAAAGTGTGATCTGGGATGATGATGACCTCAGATGCGAAGTATCATTTTTTGTACTTGAAGGGAAAATGCACTACATATGTTCCACTCACATTTCTAATGTTACTTCTTCGCTTTGAACTTCATTTGTAGCTCAGGCTTATAAAACAAGATCAGAAAAATGTGAACTTCTTAACTTTGTGTGTATGTGTTGGTATTAAAAAATGATTGACTTTTATAATCTGTTTTTAGGGGTGAGCCAAAAACCTGGTATGGAGTTCCAGGATATGCTGCTGAGCAGCTAGAAAATGTAATGAAGAAACTAGCTCCAGAGCTGTTTGTGTCCCAGCCAGATCTCCTCCACCAGCTGGTGACCATCATGAACCCCAACACTCTGATGACTCATGAAGTGCCTGTATGTTCTGAGTTAATCCTCCTGCCACTTATTCACTGCTTCTCTAATAGTCTTTTTTCTTTTCTTTTTAAAAAGTTATTTGGTATTTTCATAATATGATTTGATAATAGAAGCAGCTATTTGGTGCTGTAGAGCATAATCCAATGGACCAGGTGCTTAGACACCATAATAACTAGTTGATAGCTAGATTACTGAACAGACTTGCTTTGCAAATGAGTGCAGTGCTTTTTAGTATGCAACTCAGTATAGTTGGAGGTTATAGAACCATTACCACTAGTGATTTGTGTACTATAAATATAAAAACAGTTACTTGTAAATACAAAATAGTTTATTATGAAAATGCCTAGCTTCTGTTATAATTAGATCAAAACTCCAGTTTTAAAATCTTTTAAAAAATATTGGTAAATTTTATGTGTTTGTATGTGTACCTGAGTGTGTTATGTGCACCATGTACGTGAGGAGTCTGTGGAGGTCAGAAGAGATGTCGGATCCCCTGGAACTGGAGTAACAGATGGTTGTGAGCTGCCACATGGGTGCCGGGAACCCCACCCAGTCCTTTGCAAGGATTTAATTCCCAGCACTCCATAAAGAAGAGGGAACAATGAATCTTAATGAATCTCATGATCTTATTTTTGAATGATTAACCAAAAATGGCATACTTTGTAGGAGTATTGATGGTGGTGCTGGGAATTGAACTAGGGTCTTGGGAATACTAGATGAACACACTGTCCTGGTACTACTTCCCAGCCAGAACTGGCTGTTTTGCATTGTTAATCACCCTCCCTCCCATTAAGCATCTGTGGGTGTATGTGTCTATGCCTGTGTCTATGCCTGCATTGGGTGTTGTTCCTCAGGGGCCGTCAGGACTTCTCAGGACTTTAATTTGAGGCCTCACTAAGTATGCACTCATAGAACATAACTTAGAAAGTAATGACTGAATGTATAAAACACCCACCATGTCTTCATTGTTAGTTCATTTTCCCTGCTAGGTTCTTCCACTTTGTCAAAATTGGAATAAAATATATTGGCTGGATTTAGGGCCCAGGGAAATAAATGTCATCCAGACTGACCTGCAGCTCGCGGGCAGGCATCTGCTTGTCTCTGCTTCACTATGGCTGAACCTTAGGATTTTCCTGCTTTTATCTGTAAAGAAAGATGTATCTTGTCTCCTAGCTGCAGCCTTATGGGTACAAGCACTGTCTCTGTTCAGAGACTAATTAGTTCTGTTATTGTAGTATACTAATCTGTCTTGCGGCAGGAGTCAGGTAATCCTACCACAGTCATTTTTTTTCTCCTCAGTTTTAATTGATAGAAGATATGTATGTACAAATGTATGTGTGTCCANTCCTGTCCTATTTGTCTGGTGAATCATCTAATAGTTCATGTCCAAATTGTCTTTGAGAATGTCACTGTCAAACCTTAAAAATCTCTCATCCCTGTCTCTGTAGGTTTACCGAACAAATCAATGTGCTGGGGAGTTTGTGATTACGTTTCCAAGAGCCTACCACAGCGGTTTCAACCAAGGTTTTAATTTTGCCGAGGCCGTTAACTTCTGCACTGTTGATTGGGTACGTATTATNAATTTGAGCTTTTTCTAAATCTGCCATTTTCCTATGGAAATAACATATAATGCCTTAGAAACTGTCATGTATACTTGCTGCTCATTTGGCTTCTATGCAAATTCTTTTCCAGTCTACAATGAGATAAGTTACTTGTGACATACTGTATGATAACTCAAGACATGTACCACACTGCTTATTTTAGTTGACATTATGTTTGTTTTGTAGCAAGACCCCTCTCTCTTTTTAAAATCTATTATTTTTTTGAAGTGTGTGTGTATGTTTTTGCACATACACAGGTACCGGCATGTGCTTGGACCGGTAGAGGCCAGAGAAGGCATTATATTTACAGATGGTTGTGACTAGTCTAACATGGATGCTAGAAACTGAACTCTGGACCTCTGTAAAAGTCAGCAATTGCTCTTAACTGCTGAGCCACCTCTCCAGCCCCCAAGACACTTCTTTTAAGTTGTAGTTTTAAATCAACTTTTTGGGGTTAGAGAAGTGGTTTTCTGTTTTCCAGTGTTGCCAAGCCTAGTCCTGAGCTCTCTGTTGCAAACCATCCTTCTGCCTCAGGTTCTGGGGAACCTAACTTGTAGCAAGAACCTTCCTGAAGAGCAGAGTCTAATGACTTAACAAGGCCGAAGCTTATTAAAGCTTACAAACTAGTAACAGATACTCCAGTCTGACAATTTAGTAGGGCTACCCTAATTATCTACAGTGCAACAGCTGAAGGACATGTTTGTTTCAGTTCGTTGCAGAGTTGGAGTTTTATGTTACAACTGCCAAGGTTATGTAAGTGTAATATAAAATTTAGTAAATTGTAGCTTTCTATTTTGTTTTGAGACAAGATCTCTTAAATCTGGTGTGTAGTTGAGGATGGCCTAGAATTACAGACCTTCCTGCTTCTATCCCACAAGAGCTGGTTTTTAGGCATGTGCCACCATCTAGTGCTTTTCTTGAAAAATAGCGTTAGTTCTTTCTNTCCTTATTTTCCACTCTATAGTTTTTGAGTATTAATTATCCCTGAAGTAAATTAAGACTGGTAGTTCAGCACAGTTGTTTGAGGAAATGTACAAATATTTCCAGTTAGACTTCACATTACTCACATTAATTCATTGTCAATACAATTTTTCCTTAACCAGTTTTCAACTTAGTTTCCGAATGTGCCAGATCTTTAGAGCACAAAGATAAATAGGCCCAGGGCTTAGGGAATCTGAGTCTGGTTTAGGGTTGGTAATCGATAGGAGGTTTGACCTAGATTGCATTATTTGGTAATATGATATAGTAAGTCAGAAGTTTTTGGAAATTAAAATAAAAGGTGAATATGTCATATTTCTTTTCTGCTTGTGACATAGCTACCATTGGGCCGACAGTGTGTGGAGCACTATCGCTTGCTGCACCGTTACTGTGTCTTTTCCCACGATGAGATGATATGCAAAATGGCTTCCAAGGCTGATGTATTAGATGTTGTGGTGGCATCAACTGTGCAGAAAGATATGGCCATCATGATTGAGGATGAGAAAGCTTTACGGGAAACTGTGCGTAAATTGGTAAGATTTCTGGAAATCCAGCTCCTTGTTACTGAATTACTAGAGTTCTTGTACTTTACTGTGGTTTTAAGAAGCTTTTCCTTGCTGTATTCAGTTTCTAAAAAGCTATTCTAATTGACATGTAATATTTTGTTTTTATTTGTATTAACTATTTTGTCATGTGCTTATTTTATCCCTTGTATATCATTTCTGTAAAGTATCTCTTCAAATGGTTTGTCTGATTTAATTATAAAACTATATTAGTACAGTAGTGCTGCTCCCTCTGTCTCTTTCTGTCTCTGTCCCCCTCCCTCTCTTTATCCCTCCCTTTCTTTCCTATAATAGTGTGTCATGTATCCCAGGATGGCCTTGAACTTGGTATGTGGGCCTTGACTTCTCCCGATCTTCCTGCTTCCACTTTCCAAGTGCTAGATTACAAGCTTGCCTCTTTTTTTATTATCTTTTATTAAGTGTCTTTCTTAAGACATTTATGCATAATACAAAGCCAAAGTCACAAAGATCTTCTCTAGAATCTCATATTATTTTCTCTCTGTTGAATTGCCTTGGNACCTTTTTTTTTAAACCTATGAATCTAACCTATTGCTAATATTAAATGGTCTTTAATACTGTAATTCTCTTTTATGATTTAAATTTTATTTTTAATTACCTGTATATGTGCTTTTGTGTATGTAGTTTTGTGCATGTGAGTTCAGTGCCCACACAGGTCAGAAGAGGATGTCCAATGTCTTGGAACTGGAGTTACAGACAGTTGTAAGCTAGTAACATGGGTGCTGGGAACTGAACTTGGTCCTTTGCAAGATCGAACGCTCTCTTTCCAGCCCTTTAGTTTTCTAAAAAGCTTTGAAATAAATAATAACTAGTGTGAGTCTTCAAATTTCTTTTTCAAGACAGGGTCACATATAGCCCAGACTGGCCTTGAAACTCTTTATGTAGTCAAGAATGACTTTGAACTTCTGATTCTCGTGACTCTACTTCCCCAGTACTAGAATTATAGGTATATGCTACCATACTCAATTTTATTCAATGCTGAAGTAAACCCCAGGGCCTGGAGCATACAAGGCAAGCACTCCGCCAACTGAGCTACAGTCCTAACCTCTTAACTTTGTTCTTTATTTTAAAAATTACTTATATATCTTTTAGTTCATTTGCATTTTCCTGTTACGGTTTTGATTTAGTAGATATTTTTAATGGATTCTTTCGGATCAACCACATACATAATCATTTTTTTATATGCTGCTGTGCATAGAATACNGGAATGTTGTCTGTTGGGAGCCCATTATGGACCGCCAGCAGACTATCAGAAAGCAATGCCTAGTGGATTTAAGTGACTTGTCTACATCAGTAATGGTAGCTAGTGATTACCTGCAGAACAACTGCCTAAGACCAAAATTCCAGCCTGCTGTGAAGTAGGTTCCAGCTCTAGCTAAAGAGCTATTAGCAGCTGAGAGTGATCTTTCTCAGGGAAAGCACCAGTGGGAGGTTGTCTGTACTCCAGTGGATGGCCCCACACTCGTGTACATGTGGGTGTGCTTAATCGGACTTAGTGAGTTACTAAACACAAACAAAGAAATGGAGATAAAACTGGGAAAAGGATGTTCGGGAGGGTGTTTGTAGTAGGGAGTAGATGTAATTAAAATGCATAGAAAATTCTCAAAATCAATATTACATAAAAAATAACAGTAACTAATTTCTGCAACTTGGAGCACTGTTCTTTTCCCCAGATATGGAATTTACAGGTTAAAATTGTATATAAACTACACGATTTCCATCGTCAAAGTTGGTCTCTGCTCTCCTTTAATCTCAACTCTCCAGACCAAGGAAGCCCTTTTCTTTTGAAGCCCTTTTCTTTTCTTTTTTCCATAGCTAAGGACCGAACCCAGGGCCTTGTGCTTGCGCTCTGCCACTGAGCTAAATCCCCAGCCCCAAGGAAGTCCTTTTCAATGATTATGATTAAAGTGACAAATCTATCCATTAGCATTTTATATTTGCTTGTCTTTGTTGACTTAACATGTGACTGTCAGGAATGCTTACACTATTAAAGTAAAACAAAGGCGCCTACTGACTTCTAGGCTGAGTTAACCAGAACTGGCATGCTTAAGGCTGAGTTTGGATGCAGATGAGAAAACATAGTCAAAGTTGGGCCTTCTAGAGGTCAGNTGGCATGAGCTACAGTTGAAGTGTCCAGTTAGGAAGTATTGAGGACTTTAAAATGTTTTCTTAACAAGGTTTTATCTCCTGGATTACACATTTCCTAACTTACTCATATAGGTGGTCTGTCTCTTATACACATCTAGATGTGTATAAGAGACAGGTCCAAGANCCTCCTCNCTGTGCCTAGGCTGTGCCAGGTGTCCCACCAAAGGCATTGCACTCCAAAAAAATCAGCTCATGCACTAGGGATGGATCCTGATCCCATTGCCTGGGGGCTTCCTACAGTTTTTATTTTTAAAGTGAGTGTGTGTGTCAGAGGAAGTCAACAGATGACCAGNAGCTAGAACTACAGGTGGTTGTGAGCCACTTGGCATAGGTCCTAGAACTTGGTCTTCTGCAGGAGCCATGTGGATTCTTGCTCACAGAGTCATCTCTCCAACTCCTCTGTTTGTTTTGAGGAAGATGCTGGGGATCAAATCCAGGGCTTTGTGCACTGTAGGCAAATGCTCTATGAGTTGTGTCCCCAGGTACTTTTTAATTTTTTTCTTCTGTGATAGAAAGCACATGTTTATCTTTTGTTCTTCTCTATACTCAAACTTCAGTTAAGGTAAGTTTGGAGTAAGATAGACTGCAAACCTCAGCAGTATTGCTTCAGCAATGATTTTGTTTATGCTCAGATCAAAATGGTTAGACATAGCCCTTACCTTATCCAAAGAGGGATTGGATTCTCTTGCTGGACAAGTGGATTAACATGCTAGGTTATTGTTACTTTGTAGTCCATATAGTTTTCAGTCGTGCTTATATATTTTACTAGGGCTTTGAAAAAATACTGTGCTTATATGTTTTACTAAGGCTTTAAAAAAATACTGTGCATACTTGTCTTGGTCTTTTAGATAGTATTATTCTTTCAAAGCCTCTAATATGGATTTAATTTTAGGGAGTAATTGATTCAGAAAGAATGGATTTTGAGCTGTTGCCAGATGATGAGCGGCAGTGTATAAAATGCAAAACTACATGCTTCATGTCTGCCATCTCCTGCTCTTGTAAACCTGGCCTGCTTGTTTGCTTACATCATGTAAAAGAATTGTGTTCCTGTCCCCCTTATAAGTATAACCTGAGGTAAGTAGGAAGGATAAGTTTTGTTTTTTTTATTTTCCCTTTGGGGGAAAGCATGGAATTATTTATTTCTCTGTGTGTACATGTGCATATATGTGTATTGATCACATTCATGTGTGAATGTGGTTATGTGTGTGCCACGGTGTGCTGCGTAGTCAGAGAACAGTCTCAGGTGTTGGCTCTGGCTTTCCTTGTTTAAGGTAAGTTTTCTCTGTTCTTGATCGTGTATGCCAACCTGGTTGACCATTAGTTTCCAGGGAGTCTCCTGTCTCCACTTCATGTCACTGTGTTAGGACTGGGATTGCAGATGCATGTTAAAGCACCCAGCTTTACNTGGTGTCTTAGTCAGTGTTCTATTGCTGTGAAGAGACACCATAGCCATGGCAACTCTTATAAAAGACAGCATTTAATTGGAGGCTTGCTTATAGTTTCAGAGGTTTAGTCCATTATCCTCATGGCAGGGAACATGGTGGCCCCTGCAGACATGGTAGCTGAGAGTTCTACATCTGGATCCAAAGGCAGCAGGAAGAGAGAGACACTGGGTCTGGCTTCNGCATTTGAATCCTTAAAGCCCAGCCCCAGTAACACACTTTCCAACAAGGCCACAACTCCTAATACCTGTGAAATTGTATCGTCACTCCCTAATGACCAAGCATTCAAATATATGAGCCTTTGGGAGTCTTTGCTTTCATATAAAGTACTTTATCCATTGAGCCTCCTTCCAGCCTGCACTGAGTCTTTAGTAAAAAGCTCAGTGGTGGATCTGGAGAGATGGCTCAGCAGATAAGAGCACTGGCTGTTCTTCCAGAGGTCCTGAGTTCAATTCCCAGCACCTACATGGTGTCTCTGAACCATCTCTAGTGGGATATGATGCCCCCTTCTGACATAAAAGTGTGCATGCAGATAGAGTACTCATACCCACAAAATAAATAAATAAATACATCTTAAAAGAAAAAAGAAAAAAAGCCCAATGGCATGAATGTTGATGATAAAACCTCCTTCTCCGGTCGCCTGTCTCAAAGCTGTTTGTGTCCTGTTTCCAGGTACAGGTACACTCTGGATGATCTCTATCCCATGATGAACGCATTGAAGCTTCGAGCAGAGTCTTACAATGAATGGTCCTTAAATGTGAACGAAGCTTTGGAAGCAAAGATCAACAAGAAGAAAAGTATGTAGTGNACAAAAGTGTGATTTGTAACCTTTTGTTGTGCCAGCTTTAAGTTAGCAACACAACAGATGACTGAAAACAGCCTAATTTCATCCTTAGCTCCTGTGTCTGAACAGGTTTCCAGATCCTTGACAGAGGTTTTAAACCAAGAGTGGATGAGGTAGTTTGCCTCAACATCTTAAGTGAAGTCTGGCTAGATAGATTATTAAAGATGGTTTTGGGACCAGTGAGATGACTCACTGGGTGAATTCTGAGCTACACATTAGTCCTAAAGAGATGTTCCTTATTAAAAGATAACCATCTCCTCCCATAGCGCGCCCAGTGGAGGGAAAGTGTACATACCACACAAGCCTGATGTTCTTGAATTTTGATCCCTGGAACTCATGAAAAGGCGGAAGGAGAGCCAACTCCAAAAAGTTTTCCTCCGACCTCCACACATGCACGGGGCACATTGCGCCCCCCCCAATATAAAGACAGAAAAGAAAAACAAAACTTCTTTTTAAAGAAATTTAAAAATAGACAGCTGGAACATTGGCTCAAANGTTAAGAGCATTGGCTCCTCTTCTAGAGGACCTGGATTCAATTTTAATCATCCATGTCGCCTAACAACTGTCTGTAACCCTAGTCTCAGGTGATACAATGTCCCTTTCTGAATACATGGGGTATATAGACATACATGCAGGCAAAACAACCATACTCATAAAAATAATGAATCAATAATGAATCAAGCCAGGTGTGGTGGCTCATACCTTTAATCCCAGAACTGGGGAGGTGGACACAGGCAGATCTCTGAGTTCAAGGCCAGCCTGTTTTACAAAGCAAGTTCTAGGACAGCCAGGGAAACCCTGTCCCAAAAAACCAAACTAAATAAAATAAGTAAATAAATCTTAAGAAAATATAACAATTTTTTAACATATTTTTTAAAAAGATTCTTTGTAATGTAATATAATACTGATTTTAAAAAAATCAGATTCTTTGAAAGGCAGTATAATATTAATTATATTATATATAATATATTATATTAATATATTATATTAATTACATATAATAATTAATAATATAATATTGTCTGTGAAATGCTGCCTTAACACTTCCTAGTTCTAATCAAAGTTTAGTGTCCCTGGCATTTATCATTACCTTTCTTTTCTTTTTTTAAATAAAAGATTTTTTTATGTGTATGTGTTTTGCCTGTGCGTGCTTGCGTGTGTGCGTGCATGAGTGCATGCGTGCTCTGTGAGTGTGCCTGATATCCATTGAGGCCCGAAAAGAGTGCTGGATCCCCTGGAGATGGAGTTAAAGACNGTTATGAGCTTTTGCGTTGGTCCTGGGAACCGAACCTGGGTCATCTGCAAGAACAAGTGCCCATCCTCCCCCAACACTGTAGCCCTGACTGTCCTGGAACTCACTGTGTAGACTAGATTGACTTTGAACTCATGGAGATCTGCCTGCCTCTGCCTCCTGTGCACTGGGATTAAAGGTGAGCACCGCCACTGGCAAGGAGTGCTCTTAGATGCTGAGCTATCTCTCCATCCCCTGTCATTACTTTTCAGGGTCACTACTTCTACTGTCTCTTTCAAATCTTTCTGTAGTTCAGCAGGTAACTTCCTCCCTTTTCATTGAGGGGGAGGGAGGGGAGGGAGCAGTGTCACCAGTTTCTTGTCAATTATAAAATGAAATAAAGGACCACAAAGTAGGTTAAGCCACACATAGTAAAATTATACTGTTTTTCTTTCACAAATCAGTTGATTTTCANTTTAAAAAAATCTTAAACCCATTAGATCTTAACACTTCTATCATGAAGACCAACTCTAAGTACTTGCTCAACTACTTCCCATTGCCCCAAAGTCAGATAAATACTGTCTAGAACATAATAGTTATAATGTTACATTTATGGAAGGACCTTCTCTGCTCTATTTTGTAACTNATTATACACTTGATGATCACAGAAAGATGACTTGTTCTATATCTTAGGTCTTGTCAGCTTCAAAGCTTTAATTGAAGAATCAGAAATGAAGAAGTTCCCAGACAATGACCTTTTGCGTCACCTTCGCTTAGTCACACAGGATGCAGAAAAGTGTGCCTCTGTTGCCCAGCAATTGCTTAATGGCAAAAGGCAGACAAGGTATATACTATTTGAAATGGTAATCTATGGCACCTGAATCTAGAAACCTATTCGAATTTTTCTTTCCATCCTGAATTTCTATGATATTGGGACCTATGAGTAATGAACATATGTGTTCTCATATAGCTTCCTCCGGCCCTTGTCTTAATAGGTATCGATCTGGTGGAGGAAAATCTCAGAATCAGTTGACAGTGAATGAACTCCGACAGTTTGTGACTCAATTGTATGCTCTTCCGTGTGTCCTTAGTCAAACACCATTGCTAAAGGTAACCATATAATGATATATGGGAGGACTTTGGGGTAAATTCTATATTTGTGTTTACTCAGTTGGTAGCCCTCTTCAGTGGTAATTTTTATGTTAATTTGTGTGCATACATGCATGTGTATATCTGCAGAGAGAGGCCAAAAGAGAGCATCAGATACATGACATCTGGAGTTAGCAGTGGTTGTGAGCCACCTGACATGGGTGCTGGGAACTACAGCTCTGTTCCCCTTGAAGAGGGGCAAATACTCAACCTCTGAGCCATCTCATTTTAGCTATAGGTGACCTGTGTGGCCTCATTCACTCATATTATTACTGACATAATGTGGCTTGGTGAAGAGGCTTCACTGGCTATGAACTTCAGATTTTACTTTGAAAGAAGTTGAATACTGAAGTGCTGTTTGGCTGTGACTTCTTCTATTGTTTGGCTTTATTTGCTTGCTTTCTTAGGATCTCTTGAATCGTGTAGAAGATTTCCAACAGCATAGCCAGAAACTACTGTCTGAGGAAATGCCTAGTGCTGCTGAGCTACAGGACTTGTTGGACGTCAGCTTTGAATTTGATGTTGAACTTCCACAACTCGCTGAGATGCGTATTCGCTTAGAACAGGCCCGTTGGCTAGAAGAGGTGCAACAGGCTTGCCTAGACTCCAGTTCCCTATCTTTGGATGATATGAGACGACTCATAGACTTAGGGGTGGGGCTGGCTCCATATGCAGCTGTGGAGAAAGCTATGGCCCGCCTGCAAGAACTGCTTACAGTGTCAGAGCACTGGGATGACAAAGCCAAAAGTCTTCTCAGAGCAAGGTAAAAACCAAAACAAATCTTAATCTCTCCCTTGGGAAGTTTGGCTAATAGGTGAACTTTAAAGCGTAGAGCACCGAGCCAGCAAACTGTCCAACATAGCTGTCCTTGTAAAATACTTGGGCAAAAAGCTTTCTGTTTGGGCCTGCTTTGAAATATGGGTAAGGAAAATTAGCCAGGGGTGGTGGCACACACCTTTATTCCCAGCACGCAGGAGGCAGAGGCAGNGGGAGCTCTTGAGTTCAAGACTAGCCTGTTATATGTATGTAGTAAATTCTAGTATAGCCAGAGCTGTATTGGTGAGGCCCTGTTTCAAAAAAAGAAAGTTAACATTTTCTTATTTTACTGCTTATGAAATAAATGATTTAGATGGGAATAACTTTATAATTTACGTTTATTTTATGTACATTATTATTTTGCTTGTATATATGTCTGTGTGAGGGTGTCAGGTCTCCTGCAATTGGAGTTCCAGACATTTGTGAGCTGCCATGTGGGTGCTGGGAATTGAACCTGTATTTTACTGTATTTTACTGTTGCTGGATAAGTCAAGATGTTTAATCTGAATAGACTTTAGATTGAGGTGTGTTAGTGTGTTAGCTATCTGTGCCAGAGGCGAAAATGAAGTTATTTCCTAATCTTGCTTTCTCTATGGCAGATCTTTATTGGTTTAGTGGACAGCATAAACATTAAAAAGTCTAGGTTACATACTGTTTTTTATTCTTATAAATAATGGTCTTTGAGCAGAGGATGTGAATTTTTTTTAGAGAATTTATATTTTCTTGGTTTATCTGATTCTTGACATCTTACTAGCTTAACACAGAAGAAATTTCTTTTTTTATTTATTTTTTCTTATTATTAAAACATTTGTTGTACAACTGCAGGAGAGATAATATACAGATAGCTTGAACATAAATAGAGGTACAAATTCTTATCCTAATAGTGAAATGTTTCACTAAAGCATGCCCAGTGATTGGGCAAAACCCAAACTTAATTTATGCTACAGTCATCCTAGGGTCCTTCCTGCTAGGTAGCTCCCTGGATCTGTGGGTTGCAGAGTGATTGTCCTTTGGTTTATATCTANTATCCACCTATTAGTGAGTACATACCATATTTGTCCCAGAAGAAATTTCTATTGTGTATTACTTTATGCATTAGAACTTTGTGTTATATCATAAAATCAGGAACAGATAGAACTAAAATGCAGTTTTGGAATCTGGGGCTGGGGAGATGGCTCACCTATTAAAAGTGCCTCCTGGCTCTGTTGTAGCACACAAGCTCAGTTTCTAGCACCAATCTCACAAGTGCTTGAAACTCCAGCTCCAGGGCTTCTGATGCCCTCTGCAGGCACTCTTTTGCACACACACATACATATACAGATAAAATGATGAAAATCTTACTTGCTCTTAAATCTTATTTCAAATGAGTTATCTTGATCAGTGCCATTAATAAAGTTTTTACTATGATGAGTTTGTTTAGAAATTATTTTCCTAGTCTTTTGGTAAATATAAGAAAAATGCAGTTCTGATATGTCTTTGTTTTGCTTTTGTAGACCACGGCATTCTTTGAGTAGTCTTGCTACAGCAGTAAAGGAAATCGAGGAGATCCCTGCCTATCTGCCCAATGGGGTAGTCTTGAAAGATTCAGTGCAGANAGCCAGAGACTGGCTTCAGGATGTAGATGCACTACAGGTTGGTTCTGAAAGAATATAAGTGCAGTTATCCATGCTTTTTCCCTACCAAGTAGGAAAGAAGCTTTTCAACTGCTGATCCTCAACAGCCCTGGTTTCCTTCGGTGTTTGACAGCAGAGGGGATAAGCGGGGGAAGCAGGAGCTTGCTACACAGCCTGGGAGTTGAACTGTTAGCTCACAAGTGTTACATCTCTCAGCCTGGGCTCTGAGACCTTGACCCTGAATATGTGACAGCTCTCAAACATGTAATGACCATGCTTACAGGTTTTCTTCAGTCGTCTTAGTGCTTGCTGTCTCTCATCTTCCTATTTTCTTTTGTTTTGACATTTATTTTTTGTGTATGTGCGCGTGTGAGTGCCAGAGGACAACTTTGATTGTTACTCCTCAAATGTTGTTCACGCATTTGTAATTTTTTTTCATAAAATACCTTAAAACCTTTTTTAGATTTATTTATTTTTCATGTGTATGAGTGTTTTGCCTGTATGTATATGTGTATACATATATATATATATATATGTATATACATATACATACACACATATATACATATACTTATCTGTGTACCATATGTGTTCCTGGTTCCTGAGGGATTCAAAAGAGGGTGTTGGATCCCTGGAACTGAAGTTACAGATGGTTGTAAAATGGCTTCATTGTGGGTGCTGGGACTCAAACCTGGGTCCTTTGAAAGAGCAGCCAGTACTCTTAATTTCTGAGCCATCTCTGCAGCCCAGTCCTATAAAATGTCTTTCAATCTTTGACAGTTTCCCCAACTTCCTTCTCCCACTCCCTAGATACCCTCCAGTTGAGTCCCCTCTCCTCTTCATGTCCCCCTCTTTATAACCCGTGGACCTATCCTTGACATAGGAATCAGAATCTCTGGGATGGGGNCCAGGAAATTGTGTATAAATAAATTTCCCGGGCTGGAGAGGTGACTCAGAGGTTAAGAGCACTGACTGCTCTTCCAGAGGTCCTGAGTTCAATTCCCAGAAACCACATGGTGGCTCACAACCATCTGTAGTGAGATCTGGCGCCCTCTTCTGTATACATAATACATAAATCTTTTTAAAAAAAAAATTTCCCAGGTGATTTTTGTTTTGTTTTTGAAGACAGGGTTTCTCTGTGTAACAGTTCTGGCTGTCCTGGAACTCACTTTGTAGACCAGGCTGACCTCGAACTCACAGAGACCCACCTGTCTGCCTCCTAAAGGCATGTGTCACCACTGCCCGGCTCCAGATAATTCTATGTGCCAAAGTTTTAAGAAACATTGGACTTTCTAACTCATTTTTATTTTCTGAATAGTTTATACTGAATTATTTTAGTAATTCACTACTGGCAAAGTGAATTGGAGTAAAATGCCATTGTTACCTTTTTAAAAATGCAAGTCAAAGTCTTGGGTTAGTACACATTTATTTCTGTTGAAGTAAATTTCTTTGATACTGTTCATAGGGACCAATGTGGTAGATGAATTTATCAATGGGTATAAATATAAATTTATAGAGTATGAATAACCCGATAAAAGGAATAATTAACTCAAATTAATTTTTTATCTATTGGAGCCTAGCTTTAATTAAATTTGTGGGCTGTTTATTAAATGAAAAACAAATGTTGCTCTTTCATCCTACCCCCATCCTTGATGAATTTAACATTTGAAGTCATGGGTTATTGATCATGAGCCAGACTGAATTGTGCTTCTGTTTTACATAGAAATATTTGTATCTTAATTTATTAGGCAGGAGGACGTGTGCCAGTGTTAGAAACACTCGTTGAACTTGTTGCAAGGGGCCGGTCTATCCCAGTACATCTGAATCCTTTACCAAGATTGGAATTACTAGTAGCTGAGGTTCAGGCTTGGAAAGAATGTGCTTCTAAAACATTCTTGACCGAGAATTCACCATATTCTCTGTTAGAGGTAAGTTTGCAACCATCTCTAGTTTGAATACCGTCTACAGCATGCAGAAGTGCCCTCGGTGGTGGATCTCTCTGTTGTGAGTTGTTTTAGCAACCTTTCAATGTTCTGGCTTCATGTAAGATATAGTCCGTCCATGGTTAGAGAAGAACATATCAATTAGGTTTTGTTTCCTGTGTGATAGAGTCTTGCTCTGTGGCCAGGTGGTCTTGGAATTGTGGCAGTCTTCTGCTCTGTCTCTTTTTTT
>LZPO01037266.1:2205464-2215663 GCA_001675575.1 Neotoma lepida
GCAAAAGCAGAACAAGAGACTTCAGGGAAGCAGTGGAAGAAAGCATAGAAGCAAGGGATGGCAGATTTCCCTCAACTCTTAGCGTTAGCTCTCCTCCCCACCCCCATTGGTTCAGAAGGATACCATATGAGGCAGATCCTTTGCCTCATAGCCCTGGGATGGGAATTCATTTCCGAGATGGTGGTCTAATAGTACCCAGGGCTCACCCTTTTAAAGTNAACAGTTGAAAAGTATCTAGTAATATTCTGGGTTTGGAGGGAGTGAGTACATGCCTCTTACATTCTTTTTTCTTCCAGTTCCTGAAGCCAAGGGTCGTACGCAAAAGGCATATCCACTGATTAGGTTTGTAACTCCTGATCCTGATGAGTTCAAAGAACATTAAAGCTGTAACCAGGCACACCACACTTTCCACTTAACCAGCCTGATGGAAGCACCGATTGTCCTAGTAGCCTTGGAAAGCAGGCAGCTTCTTCTAACCTTAAGTCCCCAGGGCTGCTTGGGAGGAGTTGGGGAGCCAGACTGACAAAGGCCTTGATTGGATGTGTGTTGCCAGCCCCGAAGAGTTGAAGTGTGTGGGCACTACAGCCTTTCTGGTTGGAATCCTGTCGGTACACATTACCAGGATGTGGAGTAGGAGTGAGGGGAGCAGAGCTTGCCCCTAGGGTGCAGCAACAAGTCTTCAAGCACATCAGAGGCTAAGGTGACTGGGGGGAGGGCAACAGGATGAAACCTGTTTTCCCCAGACTGTTCTTTGGCGGCTGTAGAATGAAAGTTCCATTGTCTCTTTCCTGACAGCCACCGAGGGCCTGCCACTTGTTCCCTTCTGCTGAAGCAAGCTGACTTGGGGTGGTCTTAGAATTCTGACATTATTGGAAGTGTGATCTGAAAGCCCCCCCACCCCCTGTTGCCTCTTCTCGCTCTCANTCCTGGATCCCCATCTGTTCTTTGCAGTCTCTCANTTTTTCAGTAATCCCATCTCTCATTTTCTCAAAGAGCAAATATGTGTTGAGGACTGACCTCCAGCCTACTGTTTGGTATCCAAGAGAAAGGCAGGGTGCTACTATCCTATTATAAAAGTCCACTCCAAAAGTTAAAGTGGGGGCTTGCAAGATGGCTCAGTGGGTAAAGGCACTTGCTGCCAAACCTGACAACCTGAGTTCAATCCCAGAGCTCACATGGTGGAAGGAAGCAATAACTACTGCAAATCGTTCTCTGACTTTGTGTGTGTGTGGAGAGAGACAGAATAAACAAGTGTAATTTTAAAAATTTAAAAATATTTAAAGTAGATTGTGCAGCAGAGTTCTCCCGGTGCCCCAGCATCTCTGGGTAGGTTAGAGGTACTGCAGTCCGGTCTCCCCAGGCTCTACAGCATAGCGAGCTGCTTTTGGCTCAGGGCCTCAGAGGCTGTTTCTCCCTCAGCAACCAGATTGTAATCTTCACCTTCACAGCAACATCTTACACTTTTAGAAAACAAACGCGTGAAAAGTCCCTTATTTAGTTGTCTTCCAATCTCCTCCCAGCTCCGGCTCTCCGCTCTTAAGGTCCATTTCAGCCCCACAAACCGTATTTTCACAGCCCCTACCCCGCCTATCTTTTTCAGGACTCTCGTCTTCATTTATCTTTTACGCTCAGAATCCCCACCATTGCCAGGGATCACTATAAGTGGGGGTGGCCTTCCTGCGCCGGCAAGGGAGAAGAAAGGGGGACTGGGGATCCCAAAATGGCTATGGGTGCTCTTGAGCCCAACTACTTAGCCTCCACCTGCAGTGAGCGGTTGCGGAGGTTGGGAGGAAGCGGGCTCTTGGGAGCCAAGCCACCTAGGGTGGAGGGGACCGGGTCCCTTTGCCTGCCCAGCTCTTCCTGTCCCGGGAGCTGCCTCCCTGACCTTGACGGGAGGCTAGGTGGGGGCGCGGCGCCCAGCGTGCTGTGCACCGAGGACAGTCCCGCAGGCAGGCCCGCCCCGCACCTCTCGGCGCGAGCCCGCCCTCCCGCGCCGCCCGCCGGGTCTCCTCCCCTCACTGCAGCGCTCGCCGCGCTCGCGCTCGCCCATCGATCAGCCCCTCCCTCTGCCCGGGCGCAGACTGCTAAGCTCAGCAAGTCTTGCGGCAAAGGCACTTCGGAGCGGAGTTGGGCCCGGGGCGGAGCGGGGACTCCGCGCCCCCGGGGAACGAACGCTGCCGCTGGACCGTCGCCAGCGCCGCATCCCTGCAGCCGGTCTCTGCCTCCCGTCGGGGACCGCGGATCTCTCCTGCTGCGTCGGGGTCGCCCTCGGGTGAGTCCTTATCCCCTCCAAAGTTTCTCCAGCCCAGCTTCTGAGTCCAGGGGCAGAAGGCATCTGGTTCCTGGGGGTGGGCGGGGTTGCGGAAGTTTGGGGCCAAGAGGACCTGGCGCCCGCACCGTCCTTTGAGGGGAGTTTGCCGCGCCACGGGTTTGGGGGAGCCGGAGCCGGGGAGCGAGGAGCAGGATCCTCTGTGGGTTTGCGCCGGGAGCTGCAGGACGGAGGGGCCGAGGGTCCCTTACGACCTCCCGCTCTGCTCCCGGCGTTTCTCGTCCCTGGGACGCCCCCACTTGCGTCTCGCCCATCCCCCGCCTGTTTGCGCCATCTCTTTTGCCACGGGTCAAGCTTCGGGGATCTGCGGCACCGACGTCGTGGGAGGAGAGGGGAAGGTCGCGCGTGCGAGGCTGGGGGACCAGACTAGCATTTTGGAAGTGAGGGTCGAGTGGAGCAGTCTGGGACGCGACGGGGCTGGGGATGTGTGTGGGGGGGTGAAGATGTCCCTTCAAATCTCATGACTCAGCACCACCTAAGACGGCTTGTCGCTGCTCCAGCCCTGGTCCTCGGGGCCAAAACAAACCCATTCTCCTTTCTGGACTCTTCCATTTGCGTTTCTTACTCGCCCCTCCCACCACTACGAATTTTCTATTTTAATTTAGAGGCCGCATCTTTTCCCTATCTCATCCCATTAACCCTGGTGCTCTGTTTCTGCCTTCCCACATTCCACAGGTGCCTCTAGCGGCACGGGGTCTCCCCTTTGCACATCCCCACTCCTGAAGTGCTGGTGGAGGTCTCCTTTCTTGGCAGGCAGTGGAAGGAGCCGGAACAAGGACAGAGGAGGCGCTTGCCAAGCAGGACCACTGCAGCGTGGAGAGGGCAGAGGGAGGGAAAGGGTGGGAATGGGGTGGACACGAGGAAAAAAACCCTTGGGTTTCAGGGGGCACCTGAAAGAAGACAGAGGTCAGACTCTTCGGGGAGCCTGGGGTAGGCGCTCTTCCCCTGCTGTGGACTGGAGGCGGCGTCTGGAATGTAATAGATTGTCCTCAGTCCAATCTCTAGCTCTTCGAAACCTGGGCACTTCATCACCAGAGGCTCTTAGTCCTTCCAGCTACCCCACCCCTCCCCCGCCTCAGCTTACACCAAGTCTAGCCTTTCGGCTGCGTCAAAAATGTAGAAATGGACATGTCTGACATCCCTTAGGCCCAGCCAGAGGGGCAGGGGCAGGGGCAGGGCAGCTGTGATGTAATGAGACGTGCCTGGCAGACACTGCAAGCTTCAGCTTGTGTCAGGGCCCCAGAGGTGAGTCAGCGCCAGGGGTCTACACCAGGCACACTGTGGCCTGATCTGGGGGTTTGCGGCCTCAGTCATTCTTCCTGTGCTCCTGGAGAATGGCCAGGGCCATCGGAACTGGGCTCTCCTCGGCTGCTAGAGCCTCTGCCTTGTTCTGCACCTTGACACATCCTCGGCCTCATCCTTTAGGACTCCCTTTGGATCCCGGCTTAGGATCTCAGGGGCTTCATTTTCACCCTTTCCCTTCTGCACCTGGCCTGTGGAGGCACCGGGAGCCTGGGAACTGTGGAGGGAGGGGGACACAGAGGTAGGTGTCCAGTTACCCTCTGGTGGAGCAGAGACCAGTCCCCTCTGCTGTGAGTCAGCTTAGCTCAGCATCCACAAGCTTTCCCCAGACATCTCGGTATCCTTTTGTGAGGAGGAGGGTATGCAAACACATTTCTTCTTTCCGATTTGGGGCCTGGCATCCAGGGGAAGAGGAAGGCATTGGCATCTGGAGGATGCCACAGGAATCTATGACTGGCCTCACCTGTGAGTGGCACTGGTTTTATCCTGGTCACAGAGCACCTTTCCAGAGCTGGTCAGGGTCTCCTGACCACACTGCGGCTGCAGCTCATTAGCTGTTCACCTTCAGGCCTTTTCCAGGTAGACGTCGTAAGGCTGTCCCTAATACTGCAGAGATGGGGGTAGGGGCAGGATGGCTGGAGAAGTCTCTTCCTGCTAGGCCACCCCAGTCCTCCTGGATCTGGGTACATCTGACCTTGAGTGGCTTCTGCTCTATCTTTGTCCTACCCTGACTGAGTCCTCCCTTTCCTCTCTGCTGAGTCTGTGCTCAGGGGAGGGGGCCTAGAGGGCAGTGAGTGTGTGAAGCAGGCATACAGGCAGACAGGAAGACAATGAAGGCATGCCCAGGGCTGAGGCACACTCATGGATGACAGAAGGCCGAGCTGAGGAGAATACTGCTTCCTTTAGCTTTGGGATTTGCTAGGTAGACATTTCTGGTCTTAGACATGCTCTAGCTAAAGCTAAATTTGCTTGTCTTGAGCTAGCTAGCTATCACAGACATCTGTCTAGGGTGGAAGGTTACTGTTCAGGGACTAGAGTGACAGCCAGAGGAAGCAATGGAGGGCTTGGATACAGCTGGTGGTTAGAACAGGGAGTGCAATGCAGAGCAACAGAAAACCAGGTGGGCTTGGGTTCTGATTCCCAGGGCCAAGGTAATGGCTGGTCTTGTGGTCAGCTGGACTCCATTAAGAAACACGTAGGACATCAATGAGGTACACTTTTAAGTGTTATCTTTGAGAGTGTTTTCCAAAGGTTAGCTGAAGGGGACAGACCTGCCTTGGGTATGAGGGACACCATCCTATGAACTGGGGTGACTGAATGAAAAGACTGGTCAAACACCAACATTCCTCCTGCCCTCCCCCTCCCGATCTACCCTGTGCATGTTCTCATAGCTACAGCTACGTGCTAGCCCTGTCCCCATGCCTTCCTCTTCATGATTGACTCCATCTCCTGAACCCAGAGCCAAAAATCAAACCAACCAACCAAACAAACAAACCCAAAACAATAACAACAACAAAACCTTTCCTTCTGTACTTTTTGTCAGGTATTTGGTTACAGCTAATACACGGAGTATGGAGTGTGTGGCCGTACTCATGTATGCGAGAAGGATTTTGTTAGCACGTACCTCCTGGGTGCCATTGTTCCGGGCCCTGTGGATGGATGTGGCAGTGAACACAACAGACAACAGTCCTGCCATTCTCTCCCCACCCCCCCCGCCCCACCCCCGCTTTTTTTGAGCCAACGCAATCTTGGTCAATCCTCCTGCCTTCTACTTTTGACCTTTGTACATGCTAAGGCAAATGCTACCCAACTGAGCTATATCCTCAGCCCTAATCCCTGCTGTTCTGGATATTGCAATCCAGTGGATCTTAGCGAGTTATTTAGCTACTTTGATCATCAATTTCCACAATCATTCAATATTACCTATGGCTTTGTTGTCACTGTTTTGAGACAGGGTTTTGTTATATAGCCCAGGCTGGCCTTGAACTCACTATAGAGCTCAGGCTGGTCTCCTGATTGTCCTGCCTCTGCCTCCCCAGTGCTGCAATTATGAGTGTGTGCCACCACTTGACTATTACCATTTTGTTGTTGTTTGTTTGTTTGTTTGTTTGTGACAAGGTTTCTCTATGTAGCCCTGGCTATCCTGGAACTTGCTCTGTAGACCAGGCTGGCCCTTAATTCAGAGGTCCACCTGCCTCTGCCTCCCGAGTGCTGCTATTAAAGGCGTGCACCACAGTGGCCTCGCTATTACTTTTTGACAGTCTGTTGTGTGCCATGCTAGGCGATAGACGTTCAAATGAGGATGAAACATACCTGCCTCTCACGCTGGTGATCACTGACTGCCACACGACTGAAGAAATAATCACACAGAGAACTCACCACAGCAGTGACGAATGCCGTTTGTGGGAGCCTATGAATAGGTCTGAAGTTTTAATACTTGCAGGGTATAATGTGTAAATACTGTTAACACTGTCTGCACAGTCGTCCATGGCTCCCTGCACTGATGCAGTCTGACATCCCCGTGTGAGCATCCACACATAAAACTGATTGGTTGTTCACCATCTGCTCTGCCGGAAGGCAGGCCAGGAAATGGAAATTTAGCCCTGGACTCTCTTGGTGTCCAGGAGGCCTGTAGTAAATGACATAGTTTAAGTGGAGAAATGCCACATAATACCAGTGTGTCTATAGTGACTATAGACAGATTGCCTGGGTGCCACCTGGCTCTGCACATGCTCTGACATTGGGCAAATTGTTAATCAAACTCTTATTCTCCATCATCCCGTGTGTAGAATGGAGCTAAACTTTCTGTCCCCAACATAGGGTATTGGGGGGGTGCTAAGTGAATGACAGCCCAGGTGAGAGATGGGTGAGTGATTTTTAACCACGGCAGTCAGTCCTGTCCGTGTCCACAGACAGAGTTGGTGTCATTCCAGTAAGTCATCGCTCCACATTTCAGACACTTCTGCTTGATTTCCCAATGAGCTGTTTCTTGCCAGAGCTTAATTTCTGGGAAGGACCTGTCCCAGTCACCCTTCATTTACATCTCTGGAACAGGCAGGTCACTGGGGTAATGGGTGACTTTGGATCCCAGCCCTGAGGGACCAGAGCAGTCTCTGAAGCTGGACTTGGAGGAGCCTTCAGAGGCTTATGCTAGCCCATAAACTCCGGGAAGAGATCCCCAGATGCATGGCTGCAGAGCTGCGGTGAAAGCTTCCTCCCTGGGCGGTCTCCAGCGGCTGAGATCCTGGATTATGGATGACCTCCCAGACCTTGCCACTTAGGAAAGCAGGGTGTGAGTTGCAGGGTCCATTGTAATGGCCACTGAACCTCCCAGCATGTGGTTTCCAAGTTGTCCCCAGACACCTCTTGGCCATTTCTTGGGTGGCAGCGGAACTCAGCCCCACCTGTCTCCTGCTCTGTCCAGTACAGCAGTTCAGAAAGGGCTTGTGTAACTCCTGCCTCTCTGTCTTGGAGCAACTGTCGTTGGCCCCATTTCACACAAAAGAAGCAGGGCTCTTTCTCCTCTGTTTTTTATTTGGAGGGACTAAGCAACTCTCTGAAAGATACAAGGTTAGAAAGATCCCAGAACACCTGAGGGGCCCATAGCACCCAAGAGGAGCATTCATTATAGCCAATGTAGGGTGGCTAGGCTTCCAGAACCGGGGTCAGCTGCCTGCCAGTCCCAGGTTCCTCAGTCCTTGGAGCCTGCTTCCTTCCTCTCTGCCCCCTGCTAGAACTGATGGGCCCAAGCACTCAGTACTGGTCAGACCGGGTCCCTTGGAATCAGGAAGGCTCTCTTTTGGCATTTGCAAGGGCAGGCGCCTCTGAGCGGGGCAGGGAGTCCTCGACCATGGAGAACCCTGTCTGGGCGGCCTATAATTGGGTTGATGTGGTGGCTCTGGAGCGGCAATTAGGGAATACTGCAATTAGAGGTGGAATTTTCCCATTACCACTCCCTGCCTCTTAATAGTGAGTGCAGGTGGTTGTGACTGTGAGCATGGCACTAGGGAGATGGGAAATAGAAATGAACAAACGGGTGGGATGGGGTGGGTCTGGGAGGAATTTAACCCTTTCCATACTCTCACATGTGGGGTGATTTGGTGGTGATGCACAGTGGGGGCAAGGAGATCTTCAGTGTGCTGTGTTGTAATTAGCTGAGGCAGAATCACTTGAGCTCACCTTGGTTGTGTGTGTGTGTGTGTGTGTGTGTGTGTGTGTGCACATGCACCCACACGTTTTGGATAGGGTATTAGTGTGTAGTCCTGGCTGGTCTTAAACTGGGCACTCCTCCTGCCTCAGCCTCTTCAGTGCTAGGATTAGAGATGTGAGACATCACTGGGCTCTTCAAAAAATATTTTTTATTTTTGCTGGGAGTCCCACTTCTTTAATCTCAGCACTTAGGAGGCAGATGCATGTGGATCTCTGTGAGTCTGAAGCCAGCCTGATCTACATAGTGAAATCTAGGCTAGCCAGGGCTACATAGTGAGACCCTACCTTTAAAAATGTCTATTTTTAACTGACCGTGAGTAATTGTGCGTATTTATGGGGTGCAGTGTGGTGCACCTTAATATATACTTAATATATGTAAGTGTGGTGCTTAGAAAGAGATCCCCGGCACATCACTTGCCTCTGACATTTATTATTTGATTGTTTGGGATTTTTTTGTTGTTGTTGTCCGTGTTATCTGGGTCCTCCAGACTGCTCCCCAAGGACTGGAAAGTTTAAGAAAAATAGCTTTCCATTATCATTGCCTCTGGTCTGAACTAATGGCCTAGATGTGTTGGGCCTCTGCTTTCTGCTTTGAAAAGTAACTGGGGAGGTTTTAATGCATTTATGGAAAGGAAATTCTTGTTGGTATGTGGCCTCACCTTCTCCTGCCCTACCATAGCTTCCTGGAGCAGAGAGGAGCTTTGGAGGCAGCTGCAGGCCCCTGAAGTGAGGACCTGAAAAGAGTGCTTCCATGTCTCAGAAGTCCACACTCCTATCTCCTCTGCGTTTTTTGGGGGGAAAGTATATTTTAAAAACACATAGTCCTTCGTCTCCATCTTCTGGCCTGGCTTCCCATGTTCACAGCCAACCATGGATCCCTTTATACCACACAGCTAGAGCAGTCACAGGCCCCAGTGAGGGACCTAAGATCACATGGTAGAAGGGATGGAGACCTGAAGGAGGAGAGAGCCACCCACCATCCAGTCACAGCTCAGGCATGGAGGGAAGCTGCATGAAAACCTGTCAGGACTGAAATCCGGCCTCACCGCTGGAACCCAGAGAAGTTAAAGGTAGCCTTCAAGAGCAGGGGCTGGAAACTGTGGTCATTCGAGGAGTAGCAGCATCCCAGCCTCTGCTCAGCATGTGGAGAAAGAGAAGAGAGCCCTCATCCCTGTGTGAAAAGGACAATTTACAGAACTCCTGCCATCATCGCTGCCCGAGAGGACCCAGGGTGTAGTGACATTGACATACTGGTAGACACGGAACAGAGAAAAAGGACCACCAAGATGGAGGTCCCACTGCCTCCAAGCTTCTCTCTCCAGGAGCACAGCCTCTCCAAGTGTCCTAGCCAATTTAATTACAGTTTTGATACTTAGCAACTGAGAGCATCTGGATAAATTAAATAAGTTTGTTTTTTCCTCAACTCAAACCCTGTGAGCTGCAGGTAAAGAAAGACAGTGAAAATGTCACATTAGACCATTTAAGGGCTGTCCTGGTCCTCTGTCATCCGCTCTGAAGCTAGCCTTCCGAGAGATGTCTTCCTGAAGGCCAAGTTCCTTAGCGCTTTCACATCTGCATTTTCTGTAATGGCTACTTTTCTTCCCAAATAAACTCTCCATCCCTATTTCAGTGTTCAGTGGATAAGTGTCCACACCCCAATGGAAGTAGAGATCTGGACAGGACACTGGACCCAAGGCTCTCAGAGGAGCAAGTGATGCTGACCAGAGGACAGGACTTGAGTCCCGCTATGGTGGGAGCACGTGCTCCCAGATCACACTTTGTGGGCTCAAGTCTCCACTTAGCCTGCTCCTTGTGATTCGTTATTTGACCTTGATAATGAACTGGTGATATTGAGGTGTAGCAGTTTCCTCGGAATTGAAACATCCCCCCCTAAGGGAGGAGGGAGCCTCTTAGGATGAAGGAAGCTGAAGACATTTTCCAGGCCCAGAAAGTTTAAAAGACAAGATTCACAAGGCCCCTCTCAAAGGTTTTTTCTTATTTTTTTTATTTTTAGCATTGTGTGTGTGTGTATGTGTACTGTCTCTTATACACATCTAGATGTGTATAAGAGACAGGTGTGTGTGTGTGTGTGTGTGTGTGTGTGTGTATGAGAGTGTGTGTGCAGTGTGCATGTGGAGGTCAGTTTTCTCCTGCCACGTGAATTCTAGAGATCAAATTCAGATTTCCAGGCTTGCTCAGCAAGTGCTTTTGCCCACTGAGCCATCTCTTCAGTCCCAGAGGCCTTATGCATGAGCCATAAACAATTACTGAGAGAGAAGGGGTCCTTCAGTGGAACCACCTGCAAGTTGTGCAAGGAACTCTAGTAGGTAAGCCCAATAAACTCACTGGCTTATCAAGC
>LZPO01037266.1:2231443-2246565 GCA_001675575.1 Neotoma lepida
GGGGGGGTAGCAGGGAGCTCAGGTCTGGGGTAGTAGCCTCAGACAGTATCAGGAACCAGGCAGGGTGGAAGCACTTCTCTGTCTACACTCAGCAGAGATTAGGAAGTGGTTTTCAAGACAGATCATCCTTGACTTGAGAGTAAAGAGCCCTGCCCCAGANCATACCTCCTCTGTCCTAGGCCAGTGGAGGCATCCAGTGGCAGAACAACTCAAGGAGAGAGAAGCTGTGAGTTGTGTTTTTCTTGCTTCTGTCTATTTGAGATTCGGATGGAGGCAAGAAAGCAGGCAGGAAGTCGTAGGGACCCATAGACCAGAGCCCTAACGACCAGGCTGTGTTCTCCTGGACAGACACTCCCTGTGGCAGGCTTGCCTGGCCTCTGCACTTGTCCCCAGAGTGTAGAGTTAGACCCTGCCCCTACCATCCGTGCCCAGGACTAGGAGAATGGTGATAATCTCATTCCTCATCTTGCTTGCAGGGAACATGCCTGCTAGCAATGGGAGCCTGTTTCCCTACTTAATGGAGCTGGGGAAATGTANGCTCATTTTTCCCCTGAGCTGTGACAGGCGATGGGAAATTTGCCCTGAAATATGCTTCATTGCGGATTGAAATAAAACACGCAGTGCACTTTGCAACAAAGCATTAGACAGGAACAGTGCAGACGACATGTCACCCCCACCCTGGAGGAACAGTGCAGACATGTCACCCCCCACTCTGGATTTTAAGCTTCCCAACTTTCTTTTCCCCATGTAGGCATCCCTGCAAGTNCCGAGGTAAGATGAGGCAGTGACACTCCTGAGGTAGATGTGGGGATGGTCAAGGAAGGGATAAGATACCAGGAGACCTGAGGCCTTAGGTTCCTGGACCCATGGGGACTTTGGGACTCTGAAGACAAGAATGGGTGTGTTTATAGCCCTCAGTGTCTGGCTTGAGTGGTGAAACCTCACCTGTTCTTTGCACTGCTAGTGGAGCCCTGTTAGTATGTAGGAGGAGTTGGGGGAGCCTAGGGTTGAAGTGTGGATCTGGTCTCTAAGCACTTGAGTTTAGTTCTCACAACCTGCTTCCAGACTATCCTGAGATAGGTTAGTGCTAGTGAATGAGGAATGGCTACACAGAGAAACCGTGTCTTGAAATAAAAAAATAAAAAATAAAAATAAATAAATAAAAAAAAGAAGAAAGAAAGAAAGAAAAGTCAGAACATGGGGCCCAAAGATGGAGTTTACTAACCAGCTAAGGATGAATAATTGAGGAAGGGGCCAAGGTGGAGTGGAGAATACCAAAGACATGTTCCTGTAGCCAGAGCTCTGCATGCATGCATGCATTCTCTTTCTGGAAGGGACCTCTGCACTCCCGTGTTCAGTACAGTACTGTCCATGAGGGTCAAGAACCTTCTGAAGCTGGAGTCATAGGCGGCTGTGTGCCGCTGAATGTGGGTGCTGGGAACCAAACTCGGGTCCCCTGGAAGAGCAGAAGCATTCTTGACCAGAAAGCTCTCCTTACCGCTGAGCCACATCTCCCATTTGAAGCTACCGGTTAAACCCCTCCTCCTTATTTTTCTACTTCATGGTCTGTTTCTTACTGTTTTGTGGACAGGATGGCACCTCTCTTGATGGCCTACATTCTGATTCTTTGCTCCGGCTTCTCCTCCTAAAGCAGGAAGGTGGATGGTGTTGAATCCAGGGTCTAGCTGGCTAGTTGCAGTCCTGGTTTCTGCTGTCCCCTGCTTATTAGATCAGGTTGCTTTGTGCCTGGCAGGGAGGCTGGCCCNTGCATCCTTATCTCTCATTGCTCAGCATCTTCTGAAGGCCAGCACCCAGGTCAGGTTGAACCATATGTGGTCTTAAGCCCACATTATGCTCTGCCACCTCCATGCCATTGTTCAGGCGTGCTGTTCTGCTGGCTGGCATGTTGTCTAGGANTCTTTGGGCTCAGTTAAGGTTTGGATGAAATCCCCCTTCCTGCTGAAAGTAAACCTTTCTTTACTCCAGTGGCTCACCTCCTTGGCCTGGAGGCCACCTTCTTGTCTATTTGTCTCCTTGNGCGGTTATATCCTGTCCTGTGATCACCTTTCCCCCCTGTGTGTATAAGGGTTTTTCCTTTATGTGTGTCTGTGCACCATGTGCATGTCTGGTGTCTGTAGAGGTCAGAAGAGTGCATTGGACGCCCTGGAACTGGAGTTATGGATGGTTGTAAGCCACCATGTAGATTCTGGGAATCCAACCTGGATTCTCTGCAAGAGCAGCCGGTGCTGTTAACCACNGAGTCAGGTCTCCAGTCTGTTAGTGATCGCTCTTATGGCTGGCNCATCTTGTGGTTTGACTTTTTGTGTGCTGAAACCCAACATCCCCAGAGAGATGGTGTCTTTGTTCCTGCTATGTGTACCTGCTTGAGTCCAGAAGGAGAGAGGCACTCAGGAATCCATCACAGGACAGCCATGAGATGCTCAGCCTGCCCAAAAGAAGGCTAGATTATCTAGTCCGTTGAATTGACTTCCTGGATGTCTTCTGAGGCCTGACCCTGAGCTGCGTAGAAGGCAGCAGGGGGAGCTACTTATCTTCGAAGAGGCCACACTTCTGAGGAGACATAATAGAAGCCACAGAGTGACATCAGAGCAAGTGTGGACAGAGCGACACAGACTGGTCTAGAAGGCAAGACCTCCAAGATGTAGACTGAGTGTATTAGTCTCTGTGGACACTGCTTGAATCGCTTGGTTGGCCACTTGCTGAAGCAGCTGATAAGGCAGGTCACGGGCTCAGACTTGGTCTCCAAAGGATCATAGTGGCTCTCAAGTAAGAAGCACAGCTCACACTGCTCCACACACTTGCTTCCCTGCCTCTCTTTTGAGGCAGTGTGGAGACTCCTTCCCTCCCTCCCTCTGCTTGTCTTGTCTGTTGAGGCCACTAACCCTGTGTGTTGGGAGTGGTTCTGTGTCACTCTCTGTGTTGATACAAATAACCAGCTGGTGTTCTGAGGCCCCGAGGCCTCTTACCAGACACTGGTACCTCTGCTTACCCTTCTTCATGTGTTCTGTTGAGAGCTCGGGAGGCTTAGCTCTTGTCTGAAGATCCTGGACTTTGGTCTGAAGCATTTTTTCAGAGCTGCAAATGAAAGGCTTTCAGTGGGAGTCTCTCAGAGATTCCACTTAGCGCTTCCTGAGTGCTCCACGNTGTCTGCTGAGGCTGGAGGAGTTAAGGACCCTGCCCTGGGGACTCTCCAGTTAAATAAGATGAGACACCAGTCGGGCTGTGGAAGATTCTTCACAGCTGCCTGCTCTCACCCCAGGGACTCTTTCTTCTACCTCTCCCTTCACTGTAGTCACTGGCCATAAGGCCAGATCCCTGACAGCCTTGGGTCAGGAACTGGGCTGGGTAGCCTTAGGGTAGTAACAGATTAGGACTGTGGGCAGCTAGGGAAGTGGCCTGACCATGGGNATGGTGGGAGGAGTGCGAAGGGGCTTGGCAGATGTACCCAGATAAATAAGTTTGCTGCGCTCATAGCTCGACTGATTGACAGCCAGGGCATGGGCAGAGCCTCTGCCTCAGTCAGTCATAGCACTGGGTCCCAGGCACCAGGAGTGCTGGCAAGGTGGCTGGGTTTTTTATTTTTATTTATTCTATTACATTCCTACTGCAGTGTCCTCTCCCTCCCCTCCTCCCAGCTCCTTCCCCCAGCCTATCCGCTCCCCAAGATCCACTTTTCCGTTCCCTTCAGAAGAAGGGCAGGCTTCTCAGGGATCTCAACCAAACATAGCATATCAANTTATTATAAGACTAGGCACATCCCCTTATATTAAGGCTGGACGAGGCAACCCAGCAGGAGGAAAAGGGTTCCAAGCATAGACAAAAGAGTCAGACAACCCTCTTGCACACTCTTAGGAGTCCCACAAGAACACCAAGCTACACAACCATAACATACATGCAGAGGACTATGTCAGATCCATGCAGGCTNCCTGATTGTTGGTTTAGTCTCTGTGAGCCCCTATGAGCCCAGGTTAGTTGATTCTGTGGGTCATTTTCTTGTGGTGTCCTTGACCCCTCTGGCTCCTACAATCCTACCTCTCCCTCTTCCTCAGGATTCCCCGAACTCCACCTAATGTCTGGCTGTGGGTCTCTGCATCTGCTCCCATCAGTTGCTGGATGAAGCCTCTCTGATGACGATTACGCTAGGCTCCAGTCTACAAGTATAGCCGAGTATTATTAGGAATCATTTCATTGACTTTTTTTGCCAGTCATGTTTGGTTTTATCCTAGGTCTCTGGGCTGTCCAGCCTCTGGGTCCTGGCCCTCTAGGCAGTGTCAGGGGTGGACTTCCTCTCATGGCATGGGTCTCAAGTTGTATCAGTCATTGGTTGGCAATTCCCACAAGAGCTGTGCCACCTTTACCCCAGCACATCTTGTAGGCAGGACAAATTGTAGATTGAAGGTTATTTGGCTGCATTGGAAGTTCAGGCTTTGTACCCCCCCATTACTAGAAGTCTTTGCTAGGGTCACCCTTGTGGATTCCTGGGAGTTTTCCATTGAGTAGGTTGCTACGTCANTGCCAAAATGCTCCCCAATTCCAGTTATCTCTCCCAGTACTCTTTCTGTCTGTCCCTCCATGCCTCCATCTGATCCCCCCTGTTCCCATCCCCACCCACCCCCATTCCTCTTCCTAGGGAGATTCATGTGTCCCCCTGAGCCCTCCTTGTTACTTAGCCTCTCAGGGTCTGTGGATTGTAACATGATTATCCTTTATTTAAGAGCTAATATCCACTTCCTCAATTCCCTGCAGCTAAGCCCAGCTGTCTAGTTTGCTGTCTATTGCTGTGATAAACACCATGACCAAAAGCAACGTAGGGAGGAAAGAGTTTATTTCAGCTTATAGCTTAGAGTCTGTCTTGAAGAGAGGTCAGGAAAGGAACTCAGGCAGGAACTGAGGCAGAGGCCACAGAAGAAAGTTGCTCCCTATGGCTTGTTCCCTATGACTTTGCTCAGCCTGCTTTCTTATACAATCTAGGGTCACCTGCCAGGGTGGCACTGCCCACAGTGGACTGGGCCCTCCTACATCAGTCATTAATCAAGGAAATGCCCACAGACACCCTCACAGGTCAATCTAATGCAGGCATTTAGATATGTTTAGGTCTGTGTTGAGTGGACAAGAACTAACCAGAACAGAAGCCTCTGTGTCCACTGCCTCNAGCAGACAGGGAGGGCAGGGCACTTCATAGCACCTCCCTCTGCTGTCTGCCCCTCTGCATGCCTTCAAGTCTTGCTATTGGAACACCTGAGAATTGGCTGAGCTTCAGTTTTGAGAGTTCGTTTAGATGGAGAAAGGCAGAGAGTGGCCAGGAAGAAGTTTCAAATAGAAGGGGTGAGAGCTGCAAATNCAGCTGGGATTTGGGACTCTCTTTTCCTTGCCCCTCACATGTACTTTCTACCCCCTTTCTGTTTTCTTCTCATATTAGCTACCTCTGCAGTAAATGTAACTGCTACCTGTACCACATGAGAGGCAGACACAAAGGTCCCAAGGGCAAAGCTCTCGCTCCAGGAGGCAAGGCACTGGTGCACTCCTGTTCCCTACTTCAGCAACAATTACATAGATGCCTAGATCCATTAGAATCCTCTGAATTTTCAGGTTGGATTTTAGGAAGCTTACTATTTAGCAAAACAATGAATGGAGCCCATTGTGTAGGCGTCGTGATGGGTTTGGGGATGCAGAGATGGATAGCCACAAAGCAGGCATCTTGGGGGGACAGCCTGCTTCAGGACAGGAAGAGGGAGTTAGGGGAACAAAACACTGGCCAGATCAAGGAGGTTGGTGGGCTTGGAGAGCAGGTGAATGTGGGAGAGAGANGTGTCTTGCAAGAAGAGTAGCACTCTCTTGATGAACAGAAGGTGTTCAAGGCCCAGAAGACCACAGGAGAAACTGAGTAAGGGGCTGCTTTGGGTGTGGCTGGTCAGGAGGGATACCCATGCATCCTGAATGCTGGACAAGCATGGATCTTAATGGAGGCAACTAAGCAGGTAGGATATGACCACACATGCATTTCGGAAATCTCACTTGGGCAGAGATATGATTCCTGCTCGGAGGGAAGCAGCATAGACAGCAGGGGAGGCGGTTAAGAAGAGATAATTNTGGAATCTAGGTAAGAAATGATGTGGGCCTGGACCACTGGGAGACGGAGTCTGCACTGGAGAGATAATTAGGAAGAATAACGCACCAAACTTAATAACCAGTCTTGAGTGGGAGAGGAAGGAGAAGGCAGCCCGGGGACAATTCCTAAACCTCAGAACAGACGACTGAGTCGAGGTGCCTCTGGGGCAGCTGTCTTGCTTTCTGCTGTAGTGACAATGCCAGAGACGGTGTAATTTTTTATGAATGAGNATTGGTTTGGAGAATTGGTTCTAGAGGCCACAGGGTCTAGGAATATGATGCTGGCATCTGGTAAGGGGCCCTGTCGTCCTATGGTGGAAGGCTGAGGTGGGGAGTGAAAGGGCAAGGGGCGGTGAATTTGGGGCCTTAATCCACTCATGAGGGCAGAGCTCTCACGACGTGACCTCCTGTTATTAGGCCTCCTTCCACAGTTGGACTGGGGACACTGTCATCCCTTTGCAGTATCTGCACGGAAATTGCCAGTAAACGTCTGTAGGTANGGGTCTGGGGCTTAAGAGCAGGCTGGCGTTAGGAGTTTTCCCCTTCAGAGAGCTGTGACAGAAGAGCTGGGAGGAAAGGCAGGGGTGGGACAGAGAATCCTGAGGGGTACCAGTGCCAGTGGGTAAAGCCATGTGAGGATAGCAGGGGAAGGCTGAGGAGGCAGGCCAGAGGGGCTGTGTCNCTTGCCACAGTGCAGCAAGAGAGGAGCACTTGAGAAGTTGTTGAGACCTTCTGGAAAGCCCTATCACTGGCTGAGAAGGACCAGCTACAGATTGTATCCGATGCTGGACTGTGAGTCAGTTCTGGACTGAGAGTGGCAGAGAGAGCAGAAGTGGATCTGCGTGACTAGAAGAGCTATTTGCAGGTAGCTAGAGGTTCTAATGTGCAGATGGGATAANTGAGTGATTCTACAGATGAAAGGTGGAGGAGAGACAGGGCAGGTAGGGGGTGGGATCCTGAAGGAGGTAGGAGACTGGTGACAAACACAGAGGAAGGCGGGCTTGACATATGACTGAAGACCAGTCTTTCCACAAGAGCCAGGCTGATGGGAGGGAAGGAAGGAAGCCCTGGAGAAACACTGGATGAAGATTCCAGAAAGGCATGGGTCACTAAGGGGCTGGAAGGAAGCCAGATCTCAGAGGCCACAAGAAGATTTTGAGTCTTGGAACTAAGAGAGAGAACAGTAGGGAGAAGAAGTGGAGAGCTGGAGAGATCTGGAAAGGACATATTAGATCACAGACTTTGGGACTGGAGAGATGGCTCAGCAGGTAAGAGTGGGTACTGCTCTTGCAGAGGACCAGATTTCAGTTCCCAGTACTCACATCACATGACTCACAACTGAGTGTAACTCCATCCCTCTTCTGGTCTCCATGTACCTGCACTCATGTGTGTGCGTATGCATGTGTGTGAACGTGTGTGTGTGTGTGTGTGTGTGTGTGTGTGTGTGTGTGCATGCACACACACACATAACTGAAAATTAAAAAAAAATTTTTTTTTTTAAAAACCTGACAAACTCTGATCAGGACTCACATAGATCACGGAATCAGAACTCAGGAGCTTGTGAATTTGAGGCCAGTCTGGGCTATACATCAAGATCCTGTTTTAAAAAACAAAGGGCAGTGTCTTAGTTAGGGTTCTATTGCTGTGATGAGACACNATGACCACAGCAACTCTTATAAAGGAAAACATTTAATTGGATGGTTTACAGTTCAGAGGTTTAGTCCATTATCATCATGGTAGGAAGCATGGCAGCATGTAGGCAGACATGGTCCTGGAGAAGGAGCTGAAAGTTCTGCACCTGGATCAGCCAGCAGCAGGAAGAGAGTGTCATAAAGGGCCTTGCTTGAGCATCTGAGACCTCAAAGTCTACCCTCTAGTGACACACTTCCTCCAACAAAGCCACACCTCCTAATAGTGCCACTCCCTATGGACCTATGGGATCCACTTTCATTCAAACCACCACAGCCAGCATGATGACTGATGCTTACAGTCCCAGCACTTGGGAGGCTGAGGCAGGAGGATTCCTGAGAGTTCAAGGCCAGCTGGGATTNGAGAGTGAAACCTTGCTTCAAAAAATAGACAGTCTTGATATGGTGACAAGTGATTATTATAATCTTGAGCTACAAGCAGGAGGCTCAGGAGTTCAAGGTCATTTGCAGCTATAAGGAGTTCAAGGTCAGCCTGGGCTACATGAGACCCTGTCTCAAAAAAACCAAACATGCTGGAGTCCGTGGGTTTGATCCCCAGCACTGAAAAAAACAAACAAAAACCAAAACAAAAACAGAAGGAAAAAAAGAAGTGTTTTTTAAAAAGTTAAAATAGGTACATATATAAACATCCATTTATTACCTGCTCTTAATGTTGTTCTAGGTTTCTATACATTTCAAACCAGTACAGGGGCTGGAGAGATGGCTTAGTGGTTAGGAGCACTGGTTCCTCTTGCAGAGGACCAGGGTTTGATTCCCAGCTCCCACGTATCCACTCACAACCATCTAGAACTCCAGTCCCAGGAGAAATGATGCCCACGTCTGTGGTCACTGCATGCATATGATGTGCCTACATACATACACGCAGGTAAACAAAAACAAAACAAAGCACTCAATCTCCTTTATAAAAACATAGATAAGTCATCAGGTAAAGCTAAAACCCCGTTGGAAATCACCTCCGATCTTATTTCATCCACGTGTTTGAAAGAACCCTGGTGACCGTGCTGTCCATACTTCATAAGCCAGATGATGCTGGCTTTTATGTAGTGTGTCAGTTATCCAGTATATCAGAGTACCTGATAACAAACCATGTGATGTTCATGGCCAAAACAATCCATCATTGGCTTTGCCTGTGAAGTAAGACAGCTCAGTGAAGGTGGCTCATCTCTGATACCCAGTGCCCTGAAGACCCATTTTTAAGTAGGTTCTTCACATGGTTAGCAAGTCTGTGCTGGCTGAGAGCTGGGAGCTCAGCTAGGACCTTCAGTTCCTTCCTGTGGGTGGCTTGAGCTTCCTCAGTGCATGGTGGCCAGACCCTGTGAATGAGTGTTCTGAGGGAACAAGGCAGAAATGTATTAATTTCTATTGCCTAACAGTTTCACCATACAGCATGTCTTCTTCCGAAATCTGCTGGTCACAGAATCTACAGGTCCAGGGAAGGGGGACATAAACCCTCTCTTTGTGCAAGTCACATTGTAGGATGAATAAGTGAGATTTGAGGTAGTAATAGCAGAGACCTGCTACACGGATGGTTCGGACTTTTCTCTAAACAGTGTGAAGCCTGTGTTCTTCAGCTTAACCTTTTCTGTCTTACCACGATGCTCATGGTATTAGAGCATAGCATAGCTCAGCATAGCTAATGCTCTGGTCCAGGTACTAGAGAAGAGCTGTTGGTACCATGAGTTCAGCTAACTCTTCTGTGATTAGGACTAAAATGCTAACTTGGATAGCTTCTTATTTGATCCAAACTATCACACCCATAAAGCCAAGCCCGGTTGTCTGACATGAAGTATAAGATTCCATGCCACATACTTAAGCATTGAGCCTCAGTAAGAAAAGCAAAGTGAGAAGCTCCCTGCCAGTATGAATTGAGGGAGGGGCTTAGTGTGTGTGGAAAGTGGCTCAGGATTCACACAGGGAGTATCAGGAAGGCGATTATACACAGCAAAGTTCCTGCCCTTGAGAAGNCTGTGACCCATGGGGAGAGAAACCCCTCTGGATAGTGGTGTGGTTTGTGAGCTGAGACTTGGGCTGTGGATGGGAGGGGCACGTGGCTGAGCACGAAGTGCTGGCTTTAGAGAGTACGCTGTCCTTCGTGGTTGTCTCCAGCCCTGGAGGGGGTCCTTGAGCCTCCTGTCTCCATCCCTCAAAGGGCATCTAACTCACTAACTGTGCATCAGCTGTGGAAATGGGACAACAGCTGACTCTGAATTGAGGGGGAAAAGGGAGGGGATGGGCATCCATGGCTTGGACCTCAGCCTGAGCACCTGGGCTGTGGCTGTTGGGAAGGCTGGTGGTGGGAAGAAGGCAGCAGCCTTGGTGACATTGGCCTTAGAGTGAACAAGAGGCGAGGGTGCTTCCTGGTGCGGTGAGCTGGGGGCAGNTTTTCAGTCGTCCTGGTTGTGAATGAGGCGTAGAGGGCATTGCCCAAAATGTTATGATGACTGAAGGAGGAGATATAAAGTAGCTATGCCTGACTCGCAGGGAGCCTGGAGAGAAGAGGTGTGTAATGGCTGGTCAAGTGCCTTGACTGATCAGTTGGAGAGCTGTCCTTTGGCCCTTAGGTGGTGTAAGCTTGTCTACCTGACTCCCTGGGGGTGACGGGTGGTCAGGGGAAAGGGAAGATACAAGGAGATCAGAAAAAAAAACAAAACAAGACAAAAACAGTGAGCATGCATGTTTTCTCCTAAAAGTCGGAAGTGCTTCTAGCTGGAATGTATGACTTTGAGTGTCAACGTTGTGCGGGACTGTGTACACGTGGGGGCTGGATGTGCAAAACAGCTTTTCCCAACATCATCCCCTCTAAAGAAGTCTCTGCTGAGCCTCCAACTCTACCTGACCCTTCATCAAATACTGTCCTAGCTCTGTGTTCACGCCTCAGCACGGTTCTGGTTATTTAGTGTATTTATTTCCCCTACTGATCTAAAAGTTTTCTGAGAACAGAGCCTATTAGTGTGCAGGGCACACAGTAGTTGAGAAACGATCANGGGCTGAACGGATAACTGTATGTTGAATGTGTGGTCATCAGACTTTATTCTAATTCATGGCCCCACTTGCTCAGATATTCATTGCATCCTATTTTTTCTTAATGTACATCATGCATATCACATAAACTATCCTCATTTAACAGGTTCTCACATAACTGCTCTGGGGACCCAGTAATAAACAGGAAGGCAATGGCCTAGATTCTATGCTTTCTCTTAGGAGGCTTGAGCAGACAGTGATCAAGGCAAAATTAGGTGTGGTGGCAAACACCTGTCATCCCAGCGCTTGGGAGGCCGTGCCAGGAGGATTAGGAGTTCTAGGCCAGTCTGGGCTACATAGTGAGACCCAGTTTAAAGAGGAAACACAGCAGAACCCATCAAGCTACAGAGGCTGAGCAGGGGCGTTGGGATGTGGCTCAGTAGTAGAGAGAATGCTTCTCTAGTCTGCACAGGACCTTGGGTTTGCTGTCCAGCACTGTGCTAATATACAAGGACTGGAAGAAATAAAAGAAAAAGGAAAGAAAAATAGACAGGGCTGGAGAGATAGCCCAACAGTTAAGAACACTGGTTTTTCTTCTAGAGGATACATGTTTGATTTCCAGCACCCACGTATCAGCTAATAACCCTCTGTAACTCCAGTTCCAGGGAACCTGACCTCTCTTCTGGCTCTCCCTGGACACTGCATGCATGTGGTGCACAGATGTACATGCAGACAAAACATACATATATGTGTGTATATATATATGTGTGTGTATACACATAAATATATACATATATACATAAACTAAAAATAAATAAATCTTTAAAAAAAGACAATATCTGAGCAAGTATCTTCCAGGAGCCTTGGGTGATGGAAGTAACTGAAGCTGGCTGCTATGAGAAGTGCCTNTGCTTCTTAGAGGAAATGCTGGAGAGGGGAGGGGCCAATACAAAGGAGCAGAGCGTGTCATGCTGGGAGAGGGCCTTGGTCCTGCTAGGAACTAGCATGGTGGATGGAGGTGACATATGAGGAGCGTCTGTGTCACCAGAGTGGTGTCTGAAGGCTCGAGAATTGGAGTTATGATCAGCAAGGGAGACAGGGCCAGGCGAGCAGGACCAAGAGCTAAGGACAAGGAGTTGGCATCCCCCNCTAAGCCCATGGGAGTTCTTGGCCTGTTTTCAACTGAGGAGAGATAGTTTGTTTAATGTTTATGAAGAGTCCCATGGTTGACAATGGCTGGCACTCCATCAGCAATGTGGATGTGGATGAGTGAACCTGCATGATCCCATGCACACACAGTTTATTACAGCTTACACTCCTACACTCGTGTGCATGGGTACATCATAGCATAGATGTTCCCATGCTCCAGTATGTCANGCTGATGCCTGGGCATGTGGAAAATGACACTTCTGCTATCACGTTTTCAAATTCGCACATATATCCATACAAAATATACATTCACTTGCCCACACACCTGCCCGTGCACATCTGTGCACTCCCACTCGGAACAGTCCAACGCCTGCTGCCCATCAGCCAAGCACTCTCCTGCAGCCTCCGAACAGCAAATGAGATCAGAGCTCCGCAAGGGATTGTCCTCTCNGCTGAGCATGAATGTGCTAAATAAATCTCTCCGCCTCGAATAAATCCTGTACAGATGTAGAAAACACATTAAAGGCTGGAAAACTTGCGGCAGCTGGCAACAGTGGTGGAGACAGAGCAGTAAATCTGTGAAGGAGGGGGGCAGTGGCTGAGGCTGTCACCTGCTCAGGAGCAGGGGGAGAGAGGGATATAGAGAGTGTGGCTCCCACCTTGAGGGCATCCCAAGGTAACCATGGCCTCCTTCCTAAGTGATGTGTCCTTTCAGCTGAAGATGCCAGTCCCTCCTCCCAAGGATAGGGTGAACACTGGCCTTTGCAATGCAGAGGCATCTGTCTTGTTTGGTTCATTCGGAGAAGAAAAGTGACCCTTGAATTGAACTCATTCAGACTGTTTCTGGAGGACAGAGATGAGAGTCAGTAGGTTTTTAGTTTGTCTGCACNGAATTTAGATACAAATTGATGGGTCTTTCTTGTGTGTAACTGACGTTCCAGGCCCGTAGTTCATTTTCACTTACTATTTTTTTTCTAAGACNGAATCTTGCTATGTAGACCAGGCTGGCCCCAGCTTCCTGAGTACTGGGATTATGGGCATTTACCATCCTGCCCAGCTCTTTTTCATTTTTAAAAATCCCTGATACTGGGGATTGAACCTGCTACCGAGCCACACCCCAAGTCTNTCACTTTAAAAACATTTTTTTTTACATTTAAATAAATTTGTGTGTGTTTGTGTGTGTGTATATGAGTGTTCCTAGAAAAACAACTTGTGGATGTTGGTTCTCTCCTTCTGCCTTGTGGGCACAGGGATTGAACTCATGTCATCAGGCTTGGCGGCAAGTACTTTCCGCCCCTGAGCCATCTTACCCGTCTCTTCACTTATTTCTGTACTTAGGTGTCTCATCACAGAGGCTGACCGGTCACCACACCCAGTCCTGTGTGACCAACCTACTGTTTACTCTACAAGGCACCTCATTTCAATTTCTAAGCAAAGATGAATAGCGTGCATGGCTCATTCCTTCCCTGCCTCCCAGTGATGTGTTAGTGTCTAATAAATCTAGGCCCATGTCTACACTGTGTGACAGCTCGTTTGTTACTTATTCTTCATCTCAGAAGTATTCTTTTAACTCCCTGCATCCCAACCATAGGCCCAGATGTCAGGCGAGGAAGTGGAGAAAGCTTTCATTCATTTACACATGGGCAAACATCTGGATAGCAAGANTCCTCGTGGGCAAACATCTGGATGGCAAGACTCCTGGAGCCTGGGCTGCCCTCTGATGGGTGGCTCTATGTTGGGCAGACAGTTTTCTTAAGTTTCTGGATGATATGTCTAGATATGAATTTCTGTTTATTTAGGATTTGTTGGCAGTTTTTAATGTGTGGATTGATATCTTTTATCACCTCTGGAAATCTTTTCAGCCTTTCTCCCCTCAAGAATTANCTAGGATTCCCACTTTTTTTCCTGTATTGTAATTCCAATTAAATAAGTATTTTCTTTTTCACAGAATCCTTTGAGTCTTTTACTCCTTATTCTATATCTGCCGTGTTTTCACCACTGTGATCAGAAAGCATTTAATTTTTAAGATTTATTTTATGTGTATGGATGTGTCTCAGAGTTACTATTGCTGTGAAGAGACACCATAACCACGGCAACTCTTATAAAGGAAACATTTAATTGTGGTGGCTCGCTTACAGTTCGGAGATTCAGTCCATCTTGGCGGGGAGCGTGGCGGCCTGCAGGCAGAGGTGGTGCTTGAGCTGAGAGGTTGTATATGAAACTGAGTATATGAAACCTCAAAGCCTGCCCCACCGTGACACATTTCCTCCAAGAAAGTGTGGCCCAGATTAAAGTTGTGCTNTACAGCCTCAAGGTCTAGATTAAGGGCATGTGTCATCCAGCCTCCTCCAACAAGACCACACTTCCTCCAACAAGGCCACACCTCCTAATAGTGCCACTCCCTATGATCTTATGGGGGCCAAATACATTCAAACTACCACAGGATATTTTGTATTCATGTGTGTCTGTGCACCATGTACATGCCTCCTGGTGCCCAAGGAGGCTAGAAGAGGGCATCAGATCCCCTAGAACTTGAGTTAAAGACAGTTGTGAGCCACCATGTGGGTGCTGGGAATTTAACCTGGGTCTTCTGGAAGAGTAAGCAGCCAGTGTCCTTAACAACGGAGCCATCTCTCCAGTTCTAGAAAGTTTTGGGTTTTTCTTTTTGTTTTATTTTAGCTTGGTTTTTCAAGACAAGNTTTCTCTGTGTAGCCCTGGCTGTCCTGGAACTCGCTCTGTAGACNAGGCTGGCCCTGAACTCACAGAGATCTGCCTGCCTCTGCCTCCCAAGTGCTGGGATTAAAGGAGTACACCACCACCACTGCCCAGCCAGGAAGTATTTTTTTTTAATGTGCTAGGAATTGAACCTGAGGCCTGTGAGTGTGACTGAGTGTTCTGCCACTGAGCTATATTCCAGCTTTTTCATGTCTTTTCATATAAGGGCATTGGCCCAGCACAAGGACCTCTTCATGACCTTGTCTAAACCGAATTACCTCCCAAAGATCTGCAACATAGGGACTTGAGGGAGACACAGACATTTAGTCCATAACATCACATTTATTGGAAACTTTATATTTCATTGTGTAAAAACAATGTGGCGTTTTTTATGTCTTTTGTTTTCCTGCTAAATTTTCCAGTGTTGGCCTTTTACTTCACAGTTGTTTTCTTTTTTCC
>LZPO01037266.1:2268378-2300285 GCA_001675575.1 Neotoma lepida
TAGGACCTGAAGGGAGACGCTTTGCTCATAGTATGTGGACTTATTTGGGAGTGACCTTGGTCATGAAGGAGGCAGCCCCTTCCCTGGCCACTCCCAGGTCAGCCAAGGCATGCAGCCATGGCTGGGAGTTGGGTTGGTTTGAGCTGGCATCTGAGGCCAACTCAGGGTGAAGGCAGAGAATTGGTGGCAGCCTGGTGAATCAAGAGCCACTAAGTGAAGTGCTATGGCAGGGGGAGATATGGCAGATGAGGATTCAGTGTCCTAGGGAGAAGCTGGAAGTAGCAGAAGGCTTGATTCCTTCACCAGTGGGAGTAAGCATCTCTACAGAGTGCCTTAAGTCTCTCTACACCCACCAGCCCCTTAATCCAGGATAATAACCCTGTTTTATAGTTAAACTCTGATGTTGCGGGTGAGAAGTTGTCAAGTCACACCAGGTACCTGTGGCAGCCCTGGCATTTGAGGGTACTCAGTCTCATGCCTATGCTTACTGAGGATTTTCTGTGTGCNTGGAGGCTAGACCAATGGAAGGCCTCNCATGGAGATTACAGTTAAAAGTATAGCCGGGCGGTGGTGGTGCACACCTTTAATCCCAGCACTTGGGAGGCAGAGGCTGGCGGATCTCTGTGAGTTCGAGGCCAGCCTGGTCTACAGAGCNAGTTCCAGGTCATCTAGGGCTACACAGAGAAACCCTGTATGGAAAACCAAAACCAAAACCAAACCNAACAGAGCAAGAGTATAAAGAGTGAAAACGAAGGAGGGGGAGGGGCAGGGAACTGAGGCTAGTGGTGCTGGAGGTGGGGTTGACATGGTGAGGTGGTTGGGGGAAAGAGGACAGTGCCTGATTCTGCGAGAGCAGCATGTNCAAAGGTCCTGGGGCAGGCAGAGCACTGAGGGCAGAGATGTGGGCAAGGGCAGAACCAGGTGAAGCTGGAGAGTGGGAGGGGGCAGCACCTTGANACTCAAGGGCAGGAAACTTGCAAGAAGACAAAGGAGGAGGACAATTAGTTGGAAGGAGCACTTNGGGAGGAGGGAGAAGGCATAGATATGTATTCAGCCAATGTGGACTAGGGAACNGTCAGCATCTAGAATCATAAGGCTCGGCCTTGGGCCACCATGACTCCTGGTTGAGTTGCCCACATTTTAGGGAACTTCTATTCCTTCACGTCACAAAGAGCTATCCCTGCCTTGCCCTGAAGCCGCCTGTGTGATGAAGAGATCAAGGTTTGTTCTTACAACCCGTCAGGGAAGGGAGCCATCTGTAGGTGCCTTCACAGAGGACCTCCCTGCCTGCAGAAATGTCACCTGATCCTTTCATATACCAACAGAATTCCACTACCCCTCCACCCTAGGAGGGGACAGGCACAGGGAGGCAGTCTGTAAACTAAACAGGTATTTCCAGAAAGTGCAGACATAGCCTTACAGGTGGACTTCGCCTCNGCTTTTAGACNCAGTTTCACAGCACCAGTGAGTAAGCTCAAGACANCTTTCAATTCATGTAGTGGTATCATTTTATCCATCCCAAGCATCACCCCATTCATCCACTCCCATCATGCAGGCATGGGTCCTCCTGAGGTAGGATGCTGTAGGGCACTCCTAGTTAAAGGAAACCCTGTATTCCACCCTCAGAGCTACCCCTAGTCCTCTGTATATTCTGACCTTGAGCTCTTGACCCTCAGGCCACCCTTTCTGGAGAATGGCCACCTGGGAGCACCCAGAACCCATGTACAGCCCCTGCCAGGTGTCCAGACACATGCTCCCGCCCAGCCATGCTGCCTGTAGCCTCGGGGCCTTCAGCAAGCAGCGGCCATTCTAAAACAAGGTACTAGCCCCACAAAGAGCAGCAGCGCTGCGGGAGTACTGCAGTCGCTGGGNGTGATGGCACAGTCTTGGGGTTGGGGACAGAGAGATGAAGATGGGGGTTGATGGTAGATTGGGAATTTCCCATCTCCCCCAGGTATGCCCATAAGAAACCCTGGAAAACCTAAGCCAATTCTCCCAACACATCTCTGATCACTTCCTGCGGCAGGTCCTGAACTTGTGTTTCTGAGTGTACTNAACAAGGAGGGGAGGAGAAAGGTGCTGCCGCAGAGGGTGGAGCAAGCTGGACCGACTTGAGCAAGGGTGGGATAGCCTGGGTAAGCTTGACCAGCCACTTGGGGACTGGGCTTCAGAGGTCTTAGCAGCAGGGGTGTTGGGGAGTGAGTGTCAGGCACAAGGGTGAGACCAAGACACTGGGGAAGAGGGGGCACCCTGGTTCCAAGCCTCCCTGCCACTCCCTACTCAGTGTCCTCACTCAGGGTTTGTGGAAGCCCTACCTTGTCCAAGAAGAGGAAAGCAAGATTTGGGACAAGCAGGGAGGGCTCCAGGATACAACCCTTTTGAGGACNGCCTCTCTTCTTCCGCGTCCCCCCTCCCCTAGTTGCCTATGGAAAGCCCCCGTACCCTGTCCTGACTCCACCCTCCAGAAACGTGGTGCATTGCCCCCTGGACTACACCCCTTCCTTTCCTCCCTTCCGTGTATGCCTTTTGTTGCCTCTCCCTTCTTTTTTTCCCCCTCGACTCAGGAAAACCTTTATCAGTATCCCTGAAGCACGTCACTCCTCTTCCCTCTCCCCTGCGGTTCCGACTGACGGAGGTCCCCCTCTCTCGCTCCCCTCCTCCAACCACTCTAGAGCACTGAGGAGCTTGGAAAAGCTTGCAGTGGCGGGGCGGGTGGAGAGTGTCGTAGGAGGGCATTGCGCGGGCGGCAGGGATTCTCCGCAGAGCCNGGGAAGCCCCATGCGGTTCCAGGGTCTGAGCCACCCGGCCTGCAACTTCTGAATGGCTGCATGCGGTTAAACCCCTCTTCCCGGTGATTCCAGGCAGCACCTTCCCCGGGCGGCCCCATCTCTGCCGCCCTCTGCGGGCTGTCCTGGCTGAAGAAGGGGGGCGTGGGGGTGCCGGCACAGGTCCCTGCTCCCCGGGATCCGGGATCCGGATCGGGATCGGGGATCGCCTCAGAGGGGCCGCACGCGCGTGTGCAGGCGGATGTGAGGCGCATCTCAATTGGCGGGCGGGGGAAGCGGATCAGGTTGTTACTACTGCAGAGCGCGCGAGCGAGGGAGCGGGAGGAGAGCCGCAGCGCNGGCCGGCGCGGGAGTGGGAAGAGGGGACCCGGACTTCGGGGCGGCAGGCTCCCGCTGCCTTCTTCACCAGCCCACGCCGATCGGCTCCCGGAACGTCCCCTGGTAAGAGGGAGCCCAAGCAGGGCAACCTGCGAGGCCATCCCCATGCCCCGCAGTCCCAAGCGAGGCCACACCCAGGACACCAGCAGCTTCCCAGGGCCTGGTGCTGGACCCCGGACTTTCTGGGTTTGGCACTTGACTGAGGTATAAACTAAGTACAGGACCAGCCCCCGATGAGCTCGGGCTCCGGAAATCCACTTGTTTGTCCCGGGGGAGATGTCCTGAATATCTTAGGAACCTCTCCACCTCGACCTGTTCTAGTGCGGAGCCTAGGATAGCGCATCTGTTCTGGGACCGGGAAGCTAGCTACAAAGCGAGGGCACTTACAGCTTAGAAACCACGGGAAGAAGTGCCCTGAGGGCGGGATGGAGTGGGTGTGCGGTGAGAAGCATGTGCAGGGCTTGGGGGACCCTGCTTGCCCCCGCCGCAATGAGGATGAGTTGGAGGATCCACGTGCGTGCACGGAGCTTTGGAGCCCCCTGGCGCAGAGTGGAGCGCAGTGGGAGTGCTGGCACCCTGCAGAACGCAGGACTCACTGTCCTTTGCACCCCTTATCCGCCTGGTCTGTCCAGACCAGAATCTGCAGTCATGTTTTCTGCCCGGTTTTCTCTCCCCAGAACTTTTTCATCCTCCAACCAGTGCCGCGGCTTTGTGCGTTGAAGGAATCGGGTTCTCAAGGATCCTGGCAAGCAGCCATGGACCTAGAAGAGGCCCAGAAGGGGAGAGTGGGCAGTAGTGCTCTACTGGATTTGCTGTGTGACCTTGGACAAATGGTGTACCTCTGGGAGTCTCAGTAGGATGTAGGGGACTGGTGCACCACACAGGAATGGGAATGATGTAGGGCAGAATGAGGAGGAAGGCGTTCCGGTGAACGAGCCCATGAGTCCGCCTGCCAAGCTTCTGTGTCTGGGAATTCACTACCTTTGATTCTTGGCTTCTGCAGAGAGCCCTGTGCACACTTGGGAGGGAGGGGGTGACAGTGTGAAACTCTGCACCCGGAACTCCNGGGGGAGTCAGAAGGCTTCCATTCTGACCTGTTTGCTGACCTTGTGTAACTCTTTTGCCCCTCTGGACCTTAGTCTCTCNATCTGGAAATGGGTGTTTGGGACATAGGGCATTTGAGGATCTGGGATCTCCCCAAACCTGACAACTGAAGGGGAAGAGGAAGCAGGGTACAGAAGGCTAGCCTCTGGGTGTATAGTTCTTTAACCTTCCCAGTGGACAGAGGCCTACAGCCTATCCCATTATCACTGTTCCTCACAGAGTCTCCAGTCTGGGAGGAAGGCAGGCCAGTGTCAGCCCAGAACTGCTTACCCTCTGCACAGAGCATAGCCTTCCCTGGGGAGAGGGTCCCTGGGGTAGATAGCAGCGTCAGAGGCCTCTCAAGGTCATGCTATCTGCTCTGCTGTCTGGTTACCTCCAGAATCCTCCCTGATTAGAAAGATCTCCAGTGTGAGTGCTAAACAGTCCATTGCACAGCCTGGACTNCCTGCACAGCAGCTCACTGAGGTCATTCTTGGGAAGAACCTGTTGGGACTTCAGCCTGGCACTGGGTCTCAAGTGCTGTAGGAAGACTCCTGGATGAAAACAAAAGAGTTAGGTTNAGTTTACAAGCTCTGCTTCCCATTTGTGTGATTGGATGTGTCCTTGGGCAAGCCTCTTTCTTGCCTTCCTCACNTGTTCATCAAACTGGAGAATGCCCTAGAACCCATCCTTCTCCGAAGACTTGTGGCTGGAGGTCAGGATTGGTACACGAGTACCAGACAGGTGTTCAGTGGGAGCAGGTGGCCTCTGGAACTCCCAGTGCATGACTCCTCCCCATAGGATAGCTTCCTATCTCCAGAGATGCCGTGAGGCATGCTCTAAGAAGTAGGACCCCTTCCCCAGGCTCCGCACAGCCCTGGAATAAGACCCCTGGAGCCCCATTCTGCTGGTTACTACTCAGTGACCTTGAGTGAGTGCCTTTCTATCTTTGAGCTTCGGTAACTTCATTGTCAAAACATAGCGATAAAGGTGGCTGTATTCTAGTGTTCCTATGGAGATTAAAGAAGAAACATGTGAAGTGCTTAATACAGTGTGGATCCCAGAAGAGCCGGAAGAGCCACGGCCGTTATTCATCGTATCAGTCAAAGCCCTTGGCAAACAGGCAGTGGGGTGTCTGGGAACAGTGGTCATGGGGAGCAGGATGAGGGCTAGGGGACTTGCAGTATAATCACCCCAAGGAGCCCAAAGCTTCCATGGGGTGTGGGAGCAGCTACTGTCTCTGTCCTTGTCCCTCCGGCCACCAGGCACTGTGCAGTAAGAACTTCATGGGGAGGAGGCACAGCTGGCTTTGTTACGCTCTCACACTTACTTTACCTCAGTTCTGCCTTCCTCACCCGATGCCACTTCTGGTCTCTTCTGTGGTTATGACAAAATGGCTTTTTACCTCACTCCCTGGACCATCCAGGAATGAGCCAACTGGTGAGTAGAGAGGGGCGAGGCTGGATGTTTCTGGAGGATGTGACCAGTAGCAGAGCAAAGAGACCAGCTGAGCTGCAGAAGGACTCCCAAGATCCGGAGACCACACCAGACCATGTGCACGGGTGTAATGCGGAGAGGAAAGCAGGGGCAGGGCTTACTCTAGACTTGCTGTGTGAGCTTAGGTAAATTAACAACCTCTCTGGGCTCCAACTTCTTTATGCTAGAAGAATCCACGCTGGCCCTGTTGGCTGTTGGGAGGTTTGTTGGGGTCATTCAGGCATCTAATAGTTCCTGTCCCTGGTGTCCATCTTGTGACTCAACCTAAGGAGAGGTGACAATGCCCAGTGAGTTCTGATGGTTAAGATTAGATGTTCCTTAGTAACTGTGGACTCAGGTCAGTTCTTTTATGTCTCTGTGCCTCATTTGTCTTATCTGTGAAATGGGGATCATGTACCTTGCCTTTTAGGGTTCTTAAGATCACATGGGGATAATTTATGTAAAACTCTGGGAATCTGATGTGTTTCTACTGTGATCATAGGTGCTGCCTGGGGTTCTCTGTCATACAGAGGGAGATGGGAGGTCACTCTTGCAGCTGCCACCATGCACAGGTATCTAAGAGAGTGCTGTGTTTCCTGTGTCGTCCTCCTGCTCTGCATCCTGGAGTGTGCATGTCCTGGGCGCAGGGCATGTGGTGGAGAAGCTCAGCATGGCTGACTGGCTGAATGAGTCTGTCAGTGAGGGCAGAGGAGCAGCACCCTCCCATTCAGGGTTCCCTGTGAGGAAAGACTGAGGAATGAGATCTTGAAGGAAATGCAGATGGAGCCAGGGCATTGCTGCGTGCTGGGGATTATTGGGTAAGGGGACTTCAGAATTAGGCATCCAGATAGCCTTGGGGCCATCTCCATTCATTCCTTTAGTTCTGATCATAGGGGACTGAGACTCAGAGGGAGAGCAGTATCACACAGAGTGTTAGACCCAGTGGTGGAGCTGAGTCAGCACTTTGGGGCGCTCTCGGTCTCTCTCTCTCTCTCTCTCTCTCTCTCTCTCTCCATCTTCCTCATTAAGCAGAAGACAGTTATTTTCCATTTCTTCTAGCATCAGAGCACGAGGTACAGTGCTGTGATGGCAGGAAGGACATGGGTCCTGAGAAGGAACCTCCTCATTGCTGATGAGAATGTTGAGTTCTTAGGATAGAGAGCTAGCACGAAGTTCCCTGATGTCAGCCAGAGCCCTGCAGGCACCACCCCAGCCATCTCGTTCCTCTCCCTTCAACCTAGACATGCCACATGGCAGTGGCAGGGCAGCCAGAGCATGAGAAGAAACCCACGTGGGCTTGGAAATGGAGACAAGACAGAGGCCAAAGGACAGAGCAGCTCTGCTTTCTTGACCCATCTGGGATGGCTGCTGCTGTGAGCTGCCAGGCTGACAGCCTGCTCTGCCTCCCAGAGGAAGGAGACAGCAGCCAGAGCTTTGCTCTCAGTTCCACTGGCCAGCGAGTGAAAGAAAGTCAATATTTGCCCAGCGGCAAAGGACAGCAGGACTTGGGGGCGGGGGGGGGACTGGAGTGCTTGCTTCCTTTGGGCTCCCCAGAGTGAATAACGCTTTGTGTGTCTGAGTGCATCCTGAGCTGGTCTGGTCTGGCCCACGTGGCCACCCTCTCCCCTAATACATTCCCTTTATTATAAGCTGATGCCTCCCCATCTTCCGCCCCCTAGAGAGATGGGATTTGAGTCTTTTGTAGAAAGACCTGGCAGCAGATGGCCCATTGAGCTGCCTGCAGAAGATACTGCAAAGGAACAGAAAGACAGGCTTCCTTATCTGGGCCCCCAAGCCCGGGGACAGATGTGCCGAGTCCTTGGTAGGTCAGGAGAGGTGGAGAGTGCCTTCTTTTTCGCCTTTGTCATGCCACCTCTGCATTGTGTCCTCCTAAAATCCTGCTCCATTTTCTCTGTCCTGAAATTGCAGAGGGGCTGGAGGAGGACAGGGTCATGGCACCTCCCTCTGCTGAAATGACATTCTTGGACCCATGGCAGCTGCCAACTGTTTGAATGGCTTTTTTTGATTTGCATGGCCTGGGGACTCTTGTCATGGCAATTCAACAAAGGGTGCGTTTGGAAGCAGATGCATTTTTTTATGTGCTAACAGGGCTATACTCCAGCAGGATGGGCTGTGAGGTACAAGGAAGGGCTTCGACTGTGGGAATCACCAGTGGTTAGTGACTCTGCCAGATGGGCACCCATGGAGCTGATCTACTGTCCAGCTCACTTACTTTCTTAGGGTCAGTCAACCTGACCCAAGAATAGCACTGGTTTTAGCCACCAGCCCCAGCAGGAAAGATCAAGAAGCCATCAATGAGAGTGTCTTAAAGTTGCTACTTGCAGTGTGGTTGATGAGGCTGCCAGCTCCGAGCGTGCCTTCAGCTCGGACTTGAGGGTAGCCGCCTGCCAGGGACAGATTGTGGCCTGGCCCCTGGCCTTCCCTCCAGCATGAGGCTCCTAGGACTAGCAAGCTTCCTTCCTGACTCCTGTGACTCCTGGAATCCATGAGATCTCTTGCCATCTTCAGTGTGACTGGACCCAGTGGCCGTCTGGTGCTAAGGCTAGGTGCTTGGGTGGATGACCTGTGTGCAAATTCCAGCTCCTCCAGTGTTTTGTCTGGGAGGCTTTGACTGACTTATTTCAATATCCCAGTTTCCTTATATGTTAAAGTGGAAATAAAGTAGTTTGAAACCCATAGGGTTGACGTGAGGATTTAATGTACTAATATTTACCTGGATCCTGGAAGATAGTAGAGATGTCAGGATGATGTTGTAAAATGCATCCATGATCCATACAGGGCGTTTCATAAAACAGAAGGGAGCATGGTGAAGAGAAAGAAGCTCGGAGCTGAGAGTGAGGGAGGCAGGATGTGAGTGAATTTGATAGGAAGGACCTGGAACATGGCGGACTGCCCATGGGTGATTGTAGACAAGCTGCAGCTCTCCACTTACCTTGTACCCTTGGATCTCAGTTGTTCCCTCTTGAAAATGCAATTAAGGCGGTCAGTCTTCCCACATCTCTCCCAGTGTCCTGTGGTGCATGACGGTCTGGCAGAGCCAGCAAGCCTGGCACACCCACAGGATGGCCTCTTCCTGCCTCCTTTCTGGACACGTGCAGGCATCCTGGCTGAGTCCCTGGCACCAGACCCAGTGGGCTGTTCTCCCAGTGAGGCTGTTTGGCTTCTGGGTGGCTTTGGCTGAATCCGGTTACTCATTTTCTGGTCTTTATTTGTCCAGGGAAAGGCCTGGTGGTTTTGTGCTCTGGAACGCCAAGGCAGGGCATAGGCATGCTGCTGTGCCTTGGTGACCAAGCAGAGGGCAGGGCAAGAGGGTCTTCCTTCAAGCCTGAATGCCCTGGCTGAGAGCCCTGGACAGGCTGAGGTAAAGCCTTCCTGGGATGTCAGAGGCAGGAGCCTCCCCCACTGCCAACAGCATGGAGTAAGTAAGTGGCTTAGAATCAGGATCTTGGTTCACATCACATCCAGCATCTTTGCTGTTTGGAGAGTGCCCTGTCCCTTTGCTTCCTTTTCCTGAGGTGGGACAAATAGCCAACAAGATCTGCTAACAGTATTAGATTAATGATTAGGCCACAGGCCTCTCATAGATCCCCAATATCTGCCAAAGACTGTGAGGTGACCAGGCTACACATCCAAAGCCAGCAACTGGGAGATGCCCACTGCCCCTTAATTCTTTACCTGGTCATGGGGGGTGAGTGGCAGGCTGGAAGAGGGGTATGCATTATTTCAGAGCTACTCAGGGTCTTAGAAAGGACTGCCTAGGGATCATTCCCCAAGTATCTCCCCAAATATCATCATATCAAGAGCCCAAAATATGAGGTTGCTTGGCCAAGGTCACTTCTAAAGTCAACTGTGAACTTATGGCTTGGAGTCAGCTGTGTTTCATCTGCCCCATTCCCCAAGCCTTGGTATATGAGGCTTCAACATTGGCTAGTGCTATGGGGTTCTCCTCTGGTGCTTGTCTGCTATGACCTTGGTCCTGACCTTGAATCTCCCTGTATATCATCCTTGTGTAAATTGGACGTGTTTAGACTAGATAACAGGCAGAACTTCCCTTGTGGCGTCCTTGGTATGGGTAATAGAGTAGAGGTTCCCTCACTAAACACACACACACACAAATATATATACAGTGTCTCTCCATATAGTCCAGGTTGGTCTCAAGTTCACCATGTGCCCTAGACTGGTCCTGAACTCACTATAGAGCCTAGGCTGGCTTCAGACTTGGTGAAATCCTCCAGTATCTCCCAGTGTCAGGATTAGAAGCATGAGCTACCATGCCTGACTCTTCCTAGGACATTCAAGGCCAGATGTGGTCTCCCATTAATCTGGGCTGATGCAGACCATAGGGAAACTTCAGAGAAGAGCCCTGGACTTGAAGTTTTAGCTGAGAGGGTAAGGGTACCTGCTATTGTGCCTGACAACCTGAATTCAGTCCCTGGAACCCATGATGGAAAGAGAACCAACTCCAGTAAGTTGTCTTCTGACCTCCACACATGTGTTGTGGTTTGTGTACCACTCCCTATACACAAACAGGAACACACAAATAAGTATAATAGCTTTTTTCAAAGTCCAAAATGAGCCTCTTTTCATGTCTTTAAAAAACGATTGCTGGGCCGGGCGGTGGTGGCGCACACCTTTAACCCAGCGCTCGGGAGGCAGAGGCAGGTGCATCTCTGTGAGTTCGAGGCCAGCCTGGTCTACAGCGTGAGTTCCAGGATAGCCAAGGCTACACAAAGAAAGCCCGACTCAAAACAAAACAAAACAAAACAACAAGCAAAAAAGGTTGATGTACTTCCTCTGGCTTTGAACTCACTAGGTAGCCAGGGATAACCTTGAATTTGGGCTCCAACTGTCTCCACTTCCTGAGTGCAGAGATTGCAGATGTGCTCTGTCATGCCTGGTTTTACATGGTGTTGAGGATAGTACTCAACCAGGTCCTATGCATGCTAGGCAAACCATCTACCCACAGCCCCAGCCCCAGCCCAGCCTTCTGAGTCTCGCTTCTAAAATGGGATTGGCGCTGCTTACAGGAGTTTCTAAATACCTACCTCCTTTAAAAACACAGCTCGATTGAGATGTTCCCATGCCAAAATAACGTACCCATTTGAAATGCACACTTTGATGATTTTACCATCACCATATCAATTCCATAACATTTTTACACACACACAGAAACCCCAGAGATGTTGCAATCCCCTTAATTTCCATTGTTCCAGCCCTATCCAGCTAATAAACTGGCTTTCTGTCTCTATACCTTTGCCCCTTCTGGATCTTTCCATGAGCTGAGTCACTCAGTGTATGACAGTGTTCCAGTTTGCCCCTACACTGGGCAGGGCCAGGGCTTCCTTTCTCTCTTGTGGATGGCATCTAGATGTGGACATGCATTGTGTTCATGTATTCATAGTTGACAGGCATTTGTCTCGATGCTTCACAGCTCTGGGACACTGTGATGCTGTGAGCCCTGGGGAAAAGGCTGTCAGGACAGTGATTTCATTTCCCATGGCTACGTACCTAGCATTGGAATTGCTGTGTTCAATTATTTACTTTTAAAATAGATCTTTTATTACATTTATTCATTTATTTATGGGGGTGCATGTCACAATACTCATGTAGAGGTCAAAAGACAACTCACAGAAGCCAGTTCTTCCACCATGGGGGTTCTGGGAGTCAAACTCAGGTCACTAGGCTCGGCAGTGGGAACCTTTCCCTGCTGAGGCATCCTGTTGGCCTGATTAATTGATGATTGATTGATTGATTGATTTAGAGCTCTGTATTCATGTAGACTAGCTCCTTAATCAACACAAGAACTATCAGTATCTTCATTTTTCCAAGAGTGGAAACTAAGGCATCATTTGCAAGACCTTCAGTTAATAGAGTCAGGATTTGAATGCTAGACTCTTAGGTCACCACACTTGCCTTTGTGTGGGCAGAGTGAGGCAGAGTGGGCCCTACAGTAGGTGCCCCAGAACTCATAGCTAAATCCTGGAATGGTGACGAGACATTTTGTGTTTCTCTTTCTGACTACAGTGCACTTTTAGGGAATTTATTTGACCCTCAGTTCAGTTCTCTTAGAAATATAAAGCATTCAGCATGGCATCCAATAGGATGTAGGCATGTTGGAGGGCGCAGTATCATGGAGTCTAGCCTTGGCTCCCTTGAAAGTGGCCTGGAAGGGAAAGAGTTTCCAGCTGTGGGCCTTTGGTTTCCCCATTGTTCAGTAATAGCTAGAATAATCAATGCTAAAGTTGTTTCCGGTTCTCATGCCCTGTGTAAGCTTCATGTTCCAGCAATCCAGGTCTGGATGGTTCAGGAGCACCTCTTCAGCAGTGTAACAGGCCTTCAGTCATGTGGAAAAGCTAGGAACCTCCCACAGCCTCCCCTCCATCACAGCCCTTGCTGTAGGCAGGGACCTTCTGTGGCCAAATATTCTCTTGGGGGTTCCCTCTGCCTATCCCTACCCCTAAGTCCTGTTCCCTCTGTAATGGCTGCAGCCACCTCCTGAGGCTGTCTCTGGTGTGTGTTCACTAGAGGGATGGTGCTGAGTGTCACCAAATGCCCAGAATGTGTTACTTGACTAGGGTGTAGCTCAATATCGAGTCAGTGGTTGCTGCTATGTAGCTGCTGATCCCCAGGGCACCTTCCNGATCCTTTTTTTTTAGTGAAAGCATGCATTGCATTCTGCGCTATCCGGGACATGCATGTCCTCCAAGTGCTCTCTTTACTCCCTACCCCTGCCAGCCGGCTCACCTCCCATGTTTCAGTGGGACAGGCAGGGTGCTGTGGTTAGCCTTGTGTGCCGGAGTATGAAACATCTCTATTTTATGGCTGAGGAAACAAGCTGAGGGCAGAGAAAGGGGACCTCTCCAAGGTCACCACACTCNAAGGAGGCAAGGAGGNAGGATGTGAGTGAAGGCCATCTAGTGCTGATGCCTGTGGTACCAGACTGAGAGAGGTGGTGTTGAGGGGTTCTAAGCNGGATGGCAGGAAGAGCCAAGGGGGCTGTCTCTGGGCAGGTGCACTTTGCATTCATCTAGAGATCTTTTCTCTCTTTTTGTTTTGTTTTTTGTTTTGTTTTTGTTCTTGTTTTTCAAGACAGGGTTTCTCTGTGCAGCCCTGGCTGTCCTGGAACTTGCTTTGTAGACCAGGTTGGCCTCAAACTCNCAGAGATCTACCTGCCTCTGCCTTCTGAGTCCTGGGATTAAAGGTGCGTGCCATCATTGTCCAGCGAGCTCTTCTCTCTTTAACCTTGAACAAAACAGTGATCCTGTTTGACTATGTGAGTGTCCTAAGCCATAGTTTCCTCCCTCCTCCCTCATTTTTATTGTGCTGTTTGATTTTTTGTTTGTTTGTTTGTTTGAAACAGGGTCTCCTGTAGCCTAGGTTGATCTCAAATTCTATGTAGCCAAGNCTAGCTTTGGGCTGCTGATTTTCCTGCCTCCACCTCCCAAGCCCTTGGATAACAGGTGTTCACCATCATACCAGGCTTGGTTTTTAGAGGTAGTATCTCACTGTCTAGCCCAGGCTGGCCCTGAACTCATGATCCTCTTGCCTCTGCCTCTCCCAGTTTGCATCACCACACTAGGCTTCAGGGCTGCAGGCCTCTATTGGGACGAGAGGGATACCCTGGCAGCTTGTATAGCAGGCTCACCCAGAGGACTCGGTGCTGACCAAGGGCTTTCTGCACCATTGTGGAGGCCTCTCCCATCCTGCTCTGGCCTCTGGCNTGCTGAGTCGCAGCCGNTGTCCCAGCTCCCTTCCCCCTCTGCCTGCGCATTTCACTATTTTTAAGCTCTGTGGGCTTAATGAGCTGCGTACTGCTACACATCTTCAGCAGTCACCTTGCTCTCTAGCAACCTCAGAAACTGGCTGGGCTCTTCACACCTGCTAGTCCTGTCCTATCTGAGGCTAGGGCTGGGCAGGTTCCCATCTGGACTCAGCANTGGCTTCCNGAGATCTGCCCTGCAGTGGGCCCTCAGTTCACGTGGGGCGGGCCTGCAGATCTCAGACCCTTGAGAAAGGCTTTTTTCTCCTTATGCTATGGTCTGTCTTGTTTCTTCCTTCCTCCCCCATGTCAGCCCATCCTGTAAGAAGACAGTGAGCCTCCCACATACTGGCAGCTACTTCTCCTTGAGGACAGCTGGGGACCTAAGGATCTGGGTGAGTGAGGCTAGTTTGCAGCAAGATCTGGGACAGTAATGTCCGAGATTGAGAGACTGTCGGTAGAAAGGGAATCTTGATNTCATCCAGGCTAGTTCTATGTCTCCTGTCTGGGCATGTCCTTAATGACAGGGCACGTATGCCTCCAGAGATTCTCCCTAATGCTATCACTGACAGTGCTGACTATGCAAAGAATTCTTAATGTTGATTCCAAATCAATGATCCCACACCAAAAAGAGGGGAGACCCCCCCCCAAAGGAGTTCATCCACCTCCAGCCCTCACTGCATTAGAGGAGAAGGGGTAGGGGTTGGAGGAAGTGCCAGTCATCCTTTACAAGGAACATGGTGTTGTGGTTAGGACCAGCCTTACTCAGAGCCNTGGACCAATGTAGTAGGCACTTGTGCTCAACTTGGGCCGTGGGCCCCTGGGAAGAGCTGAGATGATGTTAGATGAACCTGTCTTCCTGTCTCACATGAGGAGGTCCTCAGGTCTGTGACAGAAAAGTTAGAAACGTTGAGTTACACCAGTGGCCTCTGTGGAGGCAGGAGAGTCCTGTTTTTCCAGGGATGGGGGATCTNAGAGGAGCCACAGAGGGACTTCAGGGACAGTTTCAGCCAGGGGTCAGGTGACTGCAGCCTCTTAGAGCTCCAAAATGCTGAAACTGCTCCATGCTTGGGGGCATTGGGAGAGCACTGNTCTGGGAGCCAGACTCCACTCCNGTTCTGTGGCCTTGGCTTGGGAGGCCCTCTGGCTTGGGGACTGTAAAGTGTGCTGCACGGACCTGTCCAGGTGATGTGGGTGGATGTGTGCACCCTGGGGTGTGCTCCATAGGACGATGTCCTCAATGAGCATGTGACANGAATAGGCCTCTGCCCACTTCCTGTGGGTGCCCTCATGCCACCCTTGCTTCTCTGGTGCAGGACAGGGAGGCTAGAGCGCTGGGCATTTCTCTCCTAGTCAGAGAGGGACTGTATTCACCCCTTCCCCCANTGGGAGGACCTTAGANGGTTCACCTGCCCTCAGGCCAGGCTCTGTGGAGTAGCTCTCAGGAGGTGGGGTACCCAGATCCAGGGGCCGTACTCTGTGACATCATCACCTCCCTCAGTCAGCCATCGTCACCACCCTGGGTGGCAGCTGTGTGCAGTATACTCTCGGTTCCCACTCAGAAGATATTGATGTCACCTGGTATTCTGCCAGGCTGCCTGCTGCCTGCACCTGGCCACCACTTCTTTGCCCACTCGTCTCCTTGAAAACCTTGACTCAGAGCTGCTAACCCAGGAAACCCCCAGAGTGGGCTCCAACTTCTGCGCCCTTTCCTTGTACCTGGGTAGTGCCCGTAGTCCCCTACCTCGGGTGTCCTGGAACACCTGGGCAAGCTAGAGTGTTGGAGAGTGACCACTGAGGGGAGCCAAGATGCTGTGTGACACTGGCCACATGGCATCTTGCATTGTGTGTCCTGTTTATTTCTCTTTTTTATTGCATTTTAACTTAGACGCAGTAGGAACTTGCACAGAACTTAGAACTTGAACCATCAAATGAAAGTGTACTGGGCATGATGGGCAAGGTCACTGATGTTGAGATACATGGGGTGTCGGGGAGGATGGACTGCCTAGGCTTAGGCAAGGAACAAGCCAGGGTCAGGGCCACACAGGGCAGAGGGATAGAGGCTTTGCCACAAGCCATACATCCTAAAGGGCTGAGTTACCTGAGAGCATGACGGGAGAAGGAGGGTTTCTTTTTTTTGTTTTTGTTTTTGTTTTTGTCTTTCGAGACAGGGTTTCTCTGTGTAGCTTTGGCGGTACCTTTCCTGGAACTCACTTGGTAGCCCAGGCTGGCCTTGAACTCACAGAGATCCNTCTGCCTCTGCCTCCCGAGTGCTAGGATTAAAGGCGTGCGCCACCACTGCCCGGCAAAGGAGGGTTTCTTAATGAAAGCTGGGCAGCTTGGGCAAAAGTCTGAATTTGTTTAGAACAGTGGTTCTCAANCTGTGGGTTGTGACCCCTTAGGACTGTCTAAATGACCCTTTCACAGGGTTTGCCTGAGACCATCAGAAAACACNGATACTTACATTATNGTTCATAACAGTAGCAAAATTACCGTTATNAAGTAGCAACNAAATAATTTTATGGTTGGGGGTCACCACAACCACTGTTCTAGGAGGTACAACAGGGCCCTGAGCCCACCGTAGGAGACAGTGAGTGGTGAGGAGATAGTCCACCTTGCTTCCTCTGCTGGATCAGTTGCAATCATTCCCTGGAGGCCTGTTCCCCAAGGCTCTAGAACCTGATCTGGGCTGGCATCCTGCTTCCCTTGTCATTTCCAAGCCTGCTAACCTCTGGAGGCAGGTTCTGTTCTGATGCCATGCTGCAGGTAGAAAGACAAGGCCCCAGAGACGTTAAACAACTGCCCGAGCTTGCATGGCTGAAAGTGGCTGAACTGAGAGCCTCACCCTGGCCTCCCAAGCCAGGTGCTGGCACGCCCCACTTGGTGGCATCAGCTCTTGACTTGGTTCCTTTCCATCAGTTTGGATCCCACAGGATTCCAAGGTGGGGCTTTGCAGTATACATCTTGCCCCCACTACTCCCTCTGCCTCTGTTGGTGTTCTAAGGCCATGCTTCATCCCTCCCAGCCCTGTTTCCATATCTGTTCCAGCCCCAGGTCATGCAGGAGAAAACTGGCTTCCGGGACTCTAATTATGCCCCCAGGACTTGGCATGACCCACTTTTGTTCCCGGATACTGTGAGCTGTCAGGGGTGCTGGCGGTAATGGGAGTCTCNGTCTGGAGAGTGGCCGGCACTTCTTGGTCCTTGTTCCTGGCCAGTGTCTGGGAGGAGAGTACACTCTTGGAACAAAGGGGCCCNATAGTCATCCCAGGCTGACCCTTCCTTGGATGACAGAACCCCCATCACCCACCAGGATAGACTGAACTCCCTAGACTTCTTGGGATTCTCACCCCTAGCCTGGTCCATTATTTGGGGTACAGCTAGCTCTCTTTATCATTTGGGAAAGGTGAGATGTTATAGGCACTCTTTTGTACCCTGCTTCGCTTCAGTTTCTTCTTCTGTNAGGTGGGAGTCATCGTGGCTCCCTTGGTGNCGAGGAGTGAGTGAGGTGNAGCATTGAAATTTGNAGTGCTGCTGTGATGTCCCCTTAGTCTCTGCACCTCAGAGCTGGTACACTTCCATGCCTCCCCTGTGAGGCCAGCCTTCTCAGAGGGCCTCAGAGGCTTAGGGTGGCTGATGGAAAGCAAAGCCCTCNGCTGGCTGTGCCAGGCCATTGGGTTCACAGTGGGGTCTTGGCTGGCTCCTGTCAAGAGACTGAAGTCACACTAGCTCCACCATTCCATGAAGGCCTGAGTTTGGCATCTCCTTGGGGAGCTGCCTGGGGACAGGGTTAGGATTTCTTCAGCTTGTATGGTTAGCGCTCAGCATAGGGCCTGGCATAGGATTTGGAGAGAAAGAAGGCGAGTATCAGAATAAAGAAGGAACCTGATTCTCAGTTGCACTTGGAGGGTCAGTCTCAAGGCTGGGCCAGGTGGACATTAGTGAGCATGGTCATCTCATAGGTTCCTTAGCCAGACTTGGAGGGGATGCTGCCCAGGATACTGCCNGCCTCTCCCCTCAGGTGGAGCATTCCAGGGTGGCACCCTACCACTGATTGGCCTTCCTGTCCTGCAGCCTGAAGCAGAGGTTTCCAGGAGAAGCCCTTCCTGGTGAGATCCATTCTCGGTTATCTGTTGCCAGGCTCAGCTACCAGGCTGTNTCCCTGGGCAGGGTTGGGATAGCGGTGGGAAAGCATAGGAAGAAACAAGCAATTTCCTCAACAGCCTATGTGGGCTGTGGGGAGCTGGGCAGCTTGCACAGGTGATTGACACTAGACAGAAGTGGGCAGTCTCTGGGAAAGGAGTGTACAGAGCTGGGGAAGAAGACTCAGGCTCCCAGCCACTCACCCACCACCCACCCACCTGCATAGTAGCCCACCCACTCACCCACCCATCTCCATAGTAGCCCACCCACTCACCTGCGTAGTAGCCCTGGCTTTCTTGGACAGAGCCTGGGCCTGTGGTCAGAGCTCAGCTCTGTCTGTCCCGTGGATAGGGAAAGCAGCCTTGGCTATTCCACAGCCCACGTGCTATTTGTGTCTGGGGATGGAAGTGTCCCACATTCAGGTCAGGTCTTCGGGCCATTTTAGAAGATTCAGAACACTTTCCAGGAGCAGTAAGATGATCACCCCATTACCCAAGTGTAGGGCCTNTCGCCGTGACCACAGCTTCCTGGGTAAGTGGAGAGTCTGAAGCCCAGCCGTCCCTTCCTCAGGGCTTTTCACGGCTCACACATGGCTGCAGTACACACTGGTTTGCACTCACGGTGCCTGCAAACACATGTTCACACCTACATTTATGCTCAAACACATGGTGTCCACATGTNTGTGGGCACACACAGGTTTTTTTATAACATGTGTACCCTCCATGGGCCTGAAAGATAGAGCCAGCCCCTCTTCTAGCTGAGGTGGAAGGCACCCTGGTGACACAATCAGGCTATTATTTGGCTAGCATAGCCACCTTCTGAAGCCTCCCTCCTGCTTCCATTTTTTTCTTCCCTGAGCAGGAGCCTTGCCCAGGCCAGGAGTCTGGCTCCTAGACAGACAGCAGGGGGCACCACTGGCTCGACCAATCAGCTCAAGCAGGAAGCAAGGAAGGAGGCTNAGCTACTGTATCTGTTGCTCAGCCACAGTCCCTAATCTTGAGGCTATTCTCTCTACTCAGACAGTGGTACCCCACCCCTGTAGACATACCCACCACATCCTCTCCCTACATCCACTATACACAACACACCCATCATACCACACACCTTTATGAGCTTCACTGGCTCACATGCCACTCACACCCCCACCACCACCACACACCCCTACCTATCACATACACCATGCAGACCCCAGGACACCTCCATATACCATACCATACATACTTCACCTACCACACAGCACATAACCTGATGAAACACACCACACCATATACACACCACCAAACAGCACTATCCATCACTCACACCCCCCATACATCTTATCACTTACACCTCTACTTACCACACACACCCCTACCCCCTCACTATATGCACTTTGCTTACCACTATACGCTATACTTCATACGTCTATAACCCATAATACACACATACACATACGTCAAGTATATGCCAACCACCACATACCTCCCACCCTTGCTATTCACAACCCTACTCACTACACACACCACACANCACAGTTCTTTCCATCTTCCCATGCCCCAATACACACTAAACATACAGTACACACTCCTACCCCCCACATTACATGCCACAGATTCACATATAACCCATTCCCCACACTACGCTCTTCCACTCCATATCCACACACCTACACATCACACATGACGCCTCACACGTTCCATGTGCACACAGCATACACCCTTCCGAAAGCCGTCTCTATCCTCCCAAAGCTTTAAGACCAGAGGTGCTCAGCAGAGTGCTTGCTTGGCACCTGTGCGGCCTGGTCAGAGAGGAACATCCATTTTCCAATGAAGATATGCGTCTGGTGTGAAGAACAGCAGGGCAGTTGGAAGGCACAGTGTGCTTCAGGTGTGGCAGGTGTGTGTGTGTGTGTGTGTGTGTGTGTGTGTGCCCACCCATCTGTCTTCGTTGGGCAATCTTGTCCCCAACCATGCTTCCTTAGATCCTGACCAGGGCAGAGTGCCACTGTCCTGCTCTTCTCTCTTCCTCTTATAACATGCACAGATCAAGGCCCCCCAAGACCCCATAACCAGTGCCCCATCTCATGCGTCCACTAAGCTACTAGCTGGCCCCAAGCTTCCACCTGTCCCCANTTAGCACGATGTGGGGATCCCACTCTTCTGTCCTTCCAAGTGTCATGATACCCAGACAGCAGAGGACCTTTCGCTCTAGGAAAGCTGCCTGCAGTGAGGGATTGGGGGGTTCTCTGGAGCCCTGAGGGACTGTAGGCAACTGGGGTACAGGTGACCTGGTTGACTAAGTTCAGCAGCTTTAGTCCCTTGCCTGACAAGGTCAAGGAAACCTCACTCCTGTCCTCAAAGCTGTCTCTTATACACATCTAGATGTGTATAAGAGACAGGTGCAGGGGTGATCATGCAGGCACTGTCAGCCGTGTGATACAGCTAGTGGGTGGATGGTTTGGATGTCTTTAGAAGGTAGGTCTTTGTCATGCAAGGTCTGAGAGGCCCCTGGGTGCTCAGACCCTGTGTGTGTGTCTGAGATGTAAAAGCATCCTGCCTGGGTGTGGGCTGAGAACGCTGAGCCTTGGCTACCACAGCTGCCCTGAAGTNGCAGAGCAGGGTGGCTAACCTCCACTCAGGGCTGTGCCAGGGCTCAGGCCCGGGGAGGCTGACAGCCTTGCCCAAGGTCACACACTGCAATTGAATATGCAGAAGGGCTTAGTCCCAGCCTTCAGATTCTGCGCCTCAGCCTGTAGCCTTGGCTTCAGGCCATCTCTCAGGTGGCCTCAGATTTACTGATCTCAGCCTGGATGTGAACGAAGGACAGACTCTTCTCGGCAGCAGGAGAGACTGAAATCAAATTCTGGGTTTTTTTGTTTGTTTGTTTTTATTTTTATTTATTTTTTCCCCATTCTTAGGACCCTAGGGTAGGCAGCTTCCCCAAGTCTGCTCAAGAACAGAACCCTGTCCCTGTGTGTGAGGTGTGACAGCCCTGCACTAAGGCAGAAGTACGGGTGAACTGACCCGGGAGGGTACACAGGCAGCCGTGCATGAGCAACTCAAAANAACGGGTGATTTATTTTCAATGTGAGCTAGAAAATTAACTCATTAAAACTTTATTCTCTGCCTCCTGGCACCGCATGTTGGAGTGGAGCTTTGGTGCAAACATAAAGTTGTGAATTTATCCTGACTATCGATCGTTTCAGCCTGGTGTCTGCGACAGTCATCCTTCTGGCTAGCCTATTTCCGTGTCGTTACTCTGGCTTCTGCAAACACAGTGCTGGGGAAGATTAAACAAGCTGAGTCTAGTCACTCTCCCTTATCTTCCTCAATCGAGGCCAGGGCTGAGCGGATAATCTGCAGAAGTCCATCATCCCCAAATCGTATTTAATTGGTAGAGGTNGCAGTTTTAAGTGTGTGTGCGAATACACGGGTGTTTTTAACTAGGGTAGGGCATCAGACCCTTTGCCATTCTGGAGTCACGTGGAAGGAGGGCTCTGTGAGCCCCCATGCTGGAGGGTANGGTNGGACTCCNGGGNCCAAGCCTATTGGCCTTTGCTTCTCTGGCAGGTCTTTTCAAATTACATAGAAACTCAATGTCCAGGTGTAATCCCCCAGCCCCCTGTGACAGAGGACATTGGGGTAAAGTTGCAGTGCAAATTGCCAGGCAATATTGCAGCCTGCTGGCCAGGTGCTTGGGGTACCAAGGGCCATGTGCATGCCNGCCAGTTTCCAGGGCCACAATGGGGACCATGCCTACAAGATCCATCCCCAACCTGTTTACCTAGACATCTCCTTCCTTGGTCTTCCCTCTACAGGCCTTGGCCCCAGGCCCTGTTGGCAGGGCACCTCAACGGGCCTCCTCTGGAGCAGTCTCCCCCCTCCACACACACACACACCTAATGGCGCCATTTCATGCTTCTCTGGTCAGGTGATTCCAGCCGTGCAGGAGCTCCTCTGGTCTGGGAGTACCTGGAGCATGACTCATTTATCACGTTCAAGTCTTCAGCTGGCTGCCTTCTGGTCATTGCTGGGCCACAGAGCCCTGCATCCCAGAATGTGCCCAAGAGGGAGGGTGCAGTTGTGTGAGGCAGGGTGGAGTTAGGATTAGGACTAGGTAGGGGTCCAGAGACAGACTCTGCTGTCAAGCTGCCANTCACCCATGTGACCTTGACCCAGTCACTTCCTTCTCTGGGTCTCCTTTTCTGGTGGGAGTCTCAAGACTCCAAGCAGAATCTTCAGCCTCTTCTCCCCTGGTGTCCAGCCACCTTGTCACTTATCTAAAGANGGAGAGGAAGGCAGCTTTCTGAAGTGCTGTAGAACTGGTTGGTGAGCNNCTCACACTGAGATATCTGAGGACAGCAAGTGTGGGCCTCATGGGTGGAAGAGCCACCATCTAGTCCTTGTCACTTATTTATTGGGCACCTACTAAGTGTTAGTCCAAACTCCCTGCACTTGTGAATCTTAAATTCTGGTGAAGGGAGACGGACAAATGATAAAATAAAGTGTCACTGGGGAGCAGGTGGTGGACTCTGTCTGGGAAGGGGCGTGGCTTAGTTAGGGTTTCTATTGCTGGGATGAAACACTGTGACCAAAGAGCAAGTTGAGGAGGAAAGGGTTTATTTGGCTTATACTTCATTCAGCATTGCTGTTCATCACTGAAGGAATCAGGACAGGAACTCAAACAGGGCAGGATCCCGGAGGCAGGAGCTGATGTAGAGGCCATGGAGGGTACTGCATACTGGCTTGCTTCCCATGGCTTGCACAGCCTGCTTTCTTATAGAACCCAGGACCAGAAGCCTAGGGATGGCACCACCCACCATGGATTGGGCCCTCCCTCATTCATCACTAAATGAGAAAATGCCCTACAGCTGGATCTCAAGGAGGCACTTTCTCAGGTGAGGCTCCTTCTTCTCTGATGACTCTAGCTTGTGTCAAGGTGACACACAGAGCCAGCCAGGACAGGGAGCATGAGGTGACATGGTTGGACAGAGATGTGGCTTTAAATGTAGTCATCTGTGATGACCTTCTTCTCCATCTGGGGATGTGAGCTGTGTGGATATTGGCAGGAAAGGGTGTTAAGGGGAGATNGAACAGCAGCTGTAAGGCCCGAGGTGTTATCTGGCATGTTTGGGATATTGAGGGAATCNGGTGGGACCAGGAGAGCTGGGAGACCTACAGGAGAGAGAGGGGTGAGNGCCNGTCCTGGCACATGGCCTCGAAAGCTATCATGAAGCTGCAATCATAATACAAACAAAAGGCTAGCTGGTCGGGCGTTAGTGATGCTTGCTTGGAATCTTAGCACTTAAGAGACTGAGGCAGGAGGATTGCCAGTTGGCTGCTGACCTGGGATTATAGTGAGACCTGAGACCTGTCTCAAAACAACAGCAACAACAGGAAAATGGCACTGTGGGGTTTTATGTTTTAATCAGAGAACCGCTCTGCCTGCTGGGTAGGGGGACAAGGGACAGGCTTGCCTCCAGGGGGCTCACAAGCAAGTCGAGGGGCAGATGCGGGAATAAGGAGGATGCCTGCCTCCCTTACATCCACTGTCAAAGCGATGAAGGGGATACCATCTAGGGGACAGGGGTTGTTGGTCACTTATACAAGTCTCTGCTGTGGCATATGGGAGGACAGGGCCGAGGGCAGGTGGACTCACGTAGATGAGCAGCAGGCTCTGTGTTGGGCAGTTGGGCTGGGTGTGTGGTGTCCTCCGCATCAGCCAGTCCTATACCACCCTCAACCCCACACTGAGTTCTCTTGTCCTGCAGCCACTCTTACATAAACACACTGAGGCTTATAATTATAAATTCTAAATGCTCAGCTGATAGCTCAGGCTTATTAGTAACTAGCTCTTACAATTTAACCTATTCCTATTAATCTATGTGCTGCCCTGAGGCTGGTGGCCTTTACCTCTNTCCCATTTTGTGTGTCCAACTTGTTCTGCGTTGCCTGGCGGCAACTCTGGCTCCGCCCTTCTTCCTCCCAGCATTCTTAGTTTGGTTCTCCTGCCTATACTTCCTGCTTGGCTACCGGCCAATCAGCTTTTTATTAACAATGAGAGTAATACATATTTATAGTGTACAAAGATTGTTCCACAGCATGAGTGTCTTAACTGCTTCCCATGGTTCAATCCGGTACCTGGAAAAGAAACCACTCCAGGTCACGTACCTGAGGGTACAGGTCTGACTCTAGAGCCTGGGCCTGAGGCAGGAGCGGGAGGGAGGGAGGGTAGGTGGTTCTCATAACCATCAGGCCTCAGTTTCCTCTAATCTGTCGGTGGTGAAGTCTCTGGATTTGGCTGATGCCTTCTGGAATAGTCAGCACCACAGCTATGGAAATACCTGTGGACTCTGCCTGTCTCCAGTGCCCGGGTGACATGGGAAGGCCACTGCCATGGGCTTCAGGTTTGCCTGTAAATGACGTGGTATGACCCAATGACCTAAGAGCCTACCTTGCTCAGTCATGTGTTCACATATTCATTGATGACATCTTTTCTAGACAGTTTCCCTCAGTGGCAGGACCAAGTTCTTCCCCCAAGGAACTGCAGAGTGGGTGATTTCACGCCTGTGGGTCAGGCAGGCATCTTCTGTTCTATTCAGCTATTCTAGTATCCTTTCTGTTGCCGTGATAAAACACACCAACCAAAAGTAACTTGGGGAAGAAAGGGTTCATTTATTTGGTTTCCCCTTCCAGGTCACAGTCCATCANTGAGGGAAGTCAAAGAAGGAACTCAAGCAGGAGCTTGAAGCAGAAACCACGGAGGAATGCTGCTTGCTGACGCAGTGCATCATGGGCTCATACTTAGCTTTCTTACACAGCCCAGGACCACTTGTCTAGAGATGGTGGCACTCACATCAATCAATAATCAAGACAGTCCCCACAGACACACCCACAGGCCAATCTGATCTCAACAGTTCTTCAAGCAAAGCTTTGCTCTAAGATGACTCTAGATTGTCAGGTTGACAAAGGTTACCAGGACACCAACTCTATTGTTGGACAGAACCAGCAATAACAAGACTGTAAATTAGCGGACAGCATTTTTTTTTTCTAGATTGTCAAGTTGACAAAGGTTATTAGGACACCAACTCTATTGTTGGACAAAACCAGCAATAACAAGACTGTAAATTAGCAAACAGCATTTTCTTCTGGCATATTTTGATTTGCAGAAGTTGGGTGGTGGACTGGATTTGATCCATGGCTTTGATTTCCCAACCCCTGCCTAACTGGCACAATAAAGCAGCTCGGATGAAGTCCCTGCTGGACATACATACTCTGAGGATAAGGGCAGCNTTGTGAAAGCAGGAAATGGGGCCTTGACCTGGAGATGGAGGAATCAGGGCAGGAGTCGTGGCAGCTGTTAGGCTTCCAAGAGAAAGTGCTATTTGAGGTTGGCTGAAAAAACAATGTAAGAACATAAACTCAATGAACTGAGGTGTGGTCCTACTATGTGCAAAGGCCCTAAGGAGGCGGGTAACATGCTGCATTACAGGTTGGTGGTTGTTGTAAGGAACCAGGGAGGGAAAGGGATGATGCTNGTTGCAGAACAGGGCTGGTTGTGTCCCTGGAATGGCTTTACCAGTAGTGACATGCTTGGCTCTGCATTTTATGAAAGGTGCTTTGGTGGTAAGTGCAGAAGTGACCAGGAGTGGGCAAGGGCAGCTCTAGCTGGCCAGTGGCTCTGTCAAGGATAGGTGAGCCTTGGGGCTTGGAGCATGAATAATACAGGATCTGACAGTGATGAAAATGGGCAGTCCTGAAGACAGGGAAGGGGATGCCATCGGGGAAGACCCTGGGGTAGACCCAGAGTGACTGAGGTGCAAGAAGAGAAAGTCCCAGGGAAGCAGTCAGGAGGTGACCAATGCTGAGAAGTCAAGTTTAAGAAAATGAAAATGTCGTCTAGATTAGAGGTTGCCCATGACTCTCCCAAGAGCCACCACTGTAGACTGGCAAGGAAGAAAGAGCTTCGAGTGGAGGGACAAGGTGGTGATGACAGTTACCTCCTTTTGAAGTGTGGCATATGGGGGAGTCTTCAGGAAGGGGGATGGGAGGGGAGAGGTGGGAGAGCCTTGCTTTGTGACTTTGGAAGCTGGGCAAGGTCCAGAGGGACAGAAGAAATGTCAAACATGAGGAAGAAGCAAGTGGCAGCTGCCATGGCCCTGCATGTAGTGACGAGGCCAAGCTAGGGAGGTCACAGGACTGGCTGCCTCTGTCATACGCACCACCCTCCTCTGCCTCTGGACCCTTTCACATGCCAGCTCTGCCAGTCCTACTCTTCCTGCCTCTTTACCTGTTCTCTCCTCATTCTTCCGGTACAGCCATCGGTCCCCACATTCTCTGTCTGTCCTGGGCCACTCCANTACTATTTTACATTCATTATGTTCAAATTCTTAATGCATAGGTTTTCACATCTGCTTTATGGTCAGATTCACAAAGATGGCTTGATACGAGCTCAATCCACAGTGGAATGAATGAATGAATACTCTCTCTCATCTTTTCTTCTGAATGAGAGCCCAGGGCCTCCCCTACACTAAGCTGCACCCTGGCCTTCCACTGTCTACATTCTTCCTGGGCTGGGTTCATATCACTCTTGTTCTGTTGAACCAGCCTCCTGTGGGCCTGGGTTGCCAGCCTTTCCCTGCCCTCCCTAAGGGCAACTTTCCAAGGCCCTGGCTAACAGCCATGGTNCCTCCATGGCCCTGCTGGGAGCAGAGGTCCAGTCCCCTCTCCTTGGACTTGCAGTTTCTCACACTTCATGTCTTGGTCTGTAGTGGCCTGAACCTTTGCCACATGTAATGTCTTCATCTCAGGCTGGCCTCTTTTTTTGGTTTTTCGAGACAGGGTTTCTCTGTGTAGCCCTGGCTGTCCTGGAACTCACTCTGTAGACCAGGCTGGCCTCAAACTCACAGAGATCCTCCTGCCTCTGCCTCCCGAGTGCTGGGATTAAAGGCATGCACCACCACTGCTCGGCTCAGGTTGGCCTTTTAATCCAGGTGGCTCGGGTGTAGAACACTTCCTGGTGTCCAGCTCTTTGAGAGGAAGTCCCCTCTGGTACAATCTCTGCCCTACACTGTGCCAAGCCATTTCCAGGCTCCTGGTGAATGGCCCTGCTTCAAAACCAGCTTGTGTTTAATGGATGCCATTTATGGTCACTTGTATTTTCAAAGTGGTTCTGAAAAGTGGGTTCTAGTTTCTGCAATTTTTTTTTTTGAGGTAGGGTCTCACTGTGTAGCCTGGGTGGTTACACATTTAAAATATAGCAAGATTCCCTGAGCTCTGAGGGGAGAGATTTGATGGAGAAATCCCATTTAGAGCTGAGTGTTCTAAGGTCTCTCTCAGTGTGTCATGTCTGGCTGTGGTCTCTGCATCTGTTCCCATCTGCTGCAGGAGGAAGCTTCTCTGATGATGGTTGGATAAGGCACTGATCTATGAGTANAGCAGAATAGCATTAGGAATCATTTTATCACTACTTTTTTTTTTTTCTAAGACCAGTAGTATTTGGTTTTACCCTAGGTCTCTGGGCCATNTAGTCTCTGGTTCTTGTCATCCAAGCAGTGTTGGTGTGGGTTCCATCTCTTGGAGGGGGCTTTTAGTCAAATCAGACATTGGTTGGTTACTCTCACAAGCTCTGTGCCACCATTGCTCTAACATATTTTGTAGGCAAGACAGCATTGTAGATCCAAGGTTTTGCGGCTGGGTTAGTATATGTTTCTTTTTGGGACTGCAAAGTACCCAGAGGAAGAGGAGACAGAAAGAGTCTAAAAGTCAGAGGAGATGGAAGACACCAGGAGAACAAGGCTCTCTAAATCAACTGAGCAAAGCTAACATGAACTCACAGAGGCTGATGCAGCAAGTACAAGGCCTGCATGGGTCTGCACTGGGTCCTCTGCACATAGAGCATGGCTTTTAGTTTAGTGTTTGAATGGGACTCCTGAGTGTGTGAACCAGTGGGTTCTGATTCTTGTGCCTTCTCTTGAGATCTTTTCCTTCTGGTGGTTTGCCTTGTCCAACTTTGATGCGATGGTTTTGTTTTATCTTATTTTATTTTGTTATGTTTTGTTGCTATCTCTTAGAAGCCTATTCTTTTCTAATGAGAGTCAGGGAGAGGATCCAGAGGGGAGGGGAGGGAGGGAGGAACTGGGAGGAGTAGAGGGAGGGGAAACAGTAATCAGGATATATTGTATGAGAAAAGAATCTATTTTCAATAAAAGGGGAAAAACAATATGGAAAGGGAGGCTAGAGAAATGGTTCCGCTGGTAAGAGCACTGACTACTCTACATTGTAGAGAACCGGGTTCAATTCCCAGCATGCACATGGTTGGCCACAACCATACGTAACGCTAATTCTAGGTGATTGGGCTCCATCTTCTGGCCTCCTTGGACNCTAGGCATGCAAGTGGTGCACAAGCATACATGCAGGCAAAAAACACTCATGTACATAAAATTAAATATATATATATATATAAATATATATCCAGATACTATTAAGAAATGATTTAGTAGAGACCCACTGATGAGCTAGATTGGAGCAGAGAATTGTGAGACTGTAACCACTTGCGTACCAACAGTCCCAAAAGAAAAACGGTGGAGAAAGCCAAAACCTAAAGCAAGGTTACAGCGTTAGGTTTAGAAATGGAATAATCTCTGTATGATGGCTGTGATTGTCCAAACTGACATGTCAAGAGCCCATACCCAGGGTTTAAATGTTTTATTATCTTTACTTTTATGTGATATGTCTGTGTGTGTGGGCATGTGCATGCCACAGTGCATAAGTGAAAGCCAGAGACAATTTGCAGGCGTTGGTTCTCTCCCTCTGACACGTAGGTTCTGGAGATGAAACTCTGACGTTAGGGTNGGCAGCAAACACCTTTACGTGCTGGCCCATCTCACCAGCACCATACTCGGGCTTTAATGAGGAGGTCTGTAAGGCCCGAATCACTCTTTGTCCCCTTTTTAAAATTTAGTTTAATGGGATTTTTTTTTTTATAATTACTAGTTGTTTTATTCTTCGGTTATACTTGGTGTTTACGTCCATGCAGCTGGCCCCAAATGAGCTATTTACCTGCTACTGGTAAGGTCAGTTGGGACTCCTTAGGAGTTCCTCTTAGGGACTTGGTGGGAGCCCCATGGCTCCTTTAGGTTGTGGTGGTATATATTTTAAATATCTATTTTTAATTATGTGTATGTGTCTGTGTGTAGGTATGTGCACGTGAGTACAGGGGCCCATAGAGGCCAGAGAAGGGTGTAGGACCCCCNGGAGCTACACAACAGGNGGTTGTAAGCTATCTTAGGTGAGTGTCACAAACTGAGCTCAGGTCCTCTGTGCAGTATGTGTTCTTAAGCACTGAGCCATCTCTGCGGCCCCTTGTGCCCCGCCCCCACTGGTGTCCTCTCCTGTGTGCTCCGCCCCTATAGGTGTTATGGTGGGGTGCAGAGTCTTCCTGANGAAGTAGCTTTTCTTGGAAGCATTGGGGACCTTCTCCTCTGTGCTGAACCTCCTCTTTGTAGAATAAACCCTGATCAGATCCAATCTGAGGAGTCTCCATGTTCTCTCTGATCAAGAGGCCATGACCTGTGACTACTGGAGCTGCAGGATCTTTCTGTGTTGTCCTGTTGTCCTTGGGACCTAGTTGACCTGGGAACAAAATGTTGGCTGTCCTTTTTGGCCCCTATATGCCCATTGGCTTTGTCCATTAAGGATGATTCTTGAACACTCAGCTCTTGACACCAGTATGGAAGGACGAATTGGGATTTAAAATTTTGCTTTTGTATAACATTTTGATAAAGCTTGACAGGGACATTGAAGAATAAATCCTGACTCTGTAAAAGCTTTTTTCCTAATTAGAAACAGAAAGCAGTTATCTTAATACAAATAATAAAATCTTTGTTCTTTGAGCAAGTTTCTGTAAACCCATGCTGTTTTTAAGTTTTAAATTCCATAAACCTTTCTGTGACATATTTTAACTCTTTGGTTTTGTCCTAATCTCTGTCTGCTTTTATTTCTGATAGTCCTTTGCCTTTGGACAGAATCTCCATACAAATCCTCTCTCACCTAAAACGTTTTCTTTTCTCTTTAACCTTCATTAAAAAATATTGTATATCGGGCTGGAGAGGTGGCTCAGAGGTTAAGAGCACTGACTGTTCTTCCAGAGGTCCTGAGTTCAATTCCCAGCAACCACATGGTGGCTCACAACCATCTGTAATGAGANCTGGCGCCCTCTTCTGTATACATAATAAATAAATCTTAAAAAAAATTGTATATCTATAATTTTTTTCTTTTTTTTAGAAATGATTTACTTTTATTTCATATGCCTTGGTGTTTTGCCTTCATGTAAGTCTGTATGAGGGCATTGGAACTGGAGCTATAGACAGTTGTGAGCTGCCATGTGGGTGCTGGGAATTGAATTCAGAATCTCTGGAAAAGCAGCCAGTGCTCTTAACCACTGAGCCATCTCTCCAGCCCCTTCTTTTTTGTTTTTTAATAGAATGTCTTTTATTAATTCTTTGACAATTTCATTCATGTAAACAGTGTTTCTTGGACATATCCATCATCAGCTACCCTTTCACACCCCCCTAATGCACCCCCAAAATGCACCTCTCCCCTCTTCATGTCCCCCTCCATTCTTCTTCTTTTGTGACCCACTGAGTCCAGTTAATGTTGCCTGTTGGAATACTGACTGATTTTGCTGACTTGTTCTTGTACATAACCATAGCTGCAGCGAGTTTGCAGGTACACCGGTCATCCCACAGCACATCTCCCCATCCTGCTCTTACATCATTTCTGTCTTTCTCTTTGAAGATGAGCTGCTCCCTGAGTATTGGGTTGGGGGTGGTGATGTTTGATACAGATGTCCCNTTTAGAGCTGAACACTCAGAGTTAACTTATTTTCAGTACCTTTGCCAGTTGTGAGTCTCTGCATGAACCTGCTGATCACTGCAGAAAGCAGCTTCTCTGGCCAGGGTTGAGNGTGGCACTAATCCAGTAAGTATAAATATTTAGAAGATGGTCTTATAATATGTCCATATAGCAAGATAATAGTAATAGGTTCCCTTCGAGGGCGCATGCCTTCCCTTCTTACGGACTTTTGACTGGTTTCATAGAACTAGGCATGAATTCCCTCCAGTGGAGTAGACCTCAAATCCAATCCAAAATTGGTTGGTTACCCACGTAACCTTCATGCTTCTATTGCACCAGTGGGCACATCTTNCCTGGCAAGTCAGTATTGTAGCATGCAGGGTTCATGGCTTAGTAATACAATTGATGGCTTTTCTCCCCCCAGTGGCATAGCATGTTGTGGCTCTAGGAAAGCTTGCTAACTTAGTTACTTTTCTATTGCTATGATAAGACACCATGACCAAGCAACATATAGAAGAAAAAGTTTATTGGAGCTTATAGTTTTGGAGGGTTAGAGTCCACCGTCATGGTGGGAAGCATGGCAGCAGACAGGCAGGCATGATGCTGGAGCAGTCGCTGAGAGATCACATCCTGAGACACAACCACAAGGCAGAGAGAGTTAACAGGGAATGACATGGGCTTTTGAAACCTCAAAGCCTGCCNCCAGTGACACACCTCCTTCAACAAAGCCACACCTCCTAATCCTTCCCAAACAGTTCCACCAACTGGGGACCAAGTATTCAAACATGTGAGCTTATAGGGATCATTCTCATTCAAACCACTACACTAGCTGTTAGGTAGGAATTTTTAGGTGACTCTCAGCTTGATTTCTCTGTCCTGAAACCAAGGTATATTATTATATCCCTACCATCTAGTTCTGGTGGACAACCAAGAACACTGGTGAGAGTCTGTGGTGTTTTGGGGTTTTCTAGGAACTTCCTTACCAACAACACCTAGGGAGACACCCCATACTTGGCACCAAGATTTTTCACTAAATAACCATGTCTTTTGGGNGGGAAGCATTATCCGTCTGTGTAGGGTACCTATGTCCAAACTTCTTTTTAAAAATTATATTTTGAAATAAGCTCACCAAGTGGCGGATTTCCAAAGGGTTTGTCACATATCTTGGTTTTAGGTGACCCATTCCCCTGTCTCTTTTTCTCCTGTGTATCTCCGTTTTATTTGATGTCTTTTTTGTTTGTTTGATTTTTCTTTACAAAATTTAGAAAACTTTTTTGTTTTGTTTTTTTGTTTTTTTGTTTGTTTTGAGACAGGGTTTCTCTGTGTAGCCTTGGCTGTCCTGTTACTCGCTTTATAGACCAGGCTGGGCTCGAACTCAGAGACCCACATGTCGCTGCCTCTGCTTCCCGAGTTCTGGGATTAAAGACAC